>JBBYHO010000006.1:2750969-2806007 GCA_038382025.1 Adansonia gregorii
TTTATGGACGGACACTTACCTTTTTTGACAAAGGGTGGGAAGACTTCGCCTTAGTATAATCGGGTAAATCACTATTAAGAGAATAAGGGAGCTTACAAAAAGGGCTATCAAACGGCTGTGACTTTCAATTGGCCTTGTCTCGCTTAACTCATTGAGTAGTGATTATATCGGAAGGAAGATCTATTCGAAAAGTCTCGCCAAAAATCCGTATAATGATTAGCTCTTAGCCCCTGCTTCTTGAATTGGTGCTATCATCGTATAATAATCTTTTAATTAAATAAATATGCTCTTTTTTTACACTTTAAGCAATAAATCGGCTATCGGTAGCATTCACAGCTGAGCTGATTTTATCACTCTCACTTGCAACCTAGTCTGTAACAAGAACCATGGCATTCGATGCTTCTATCTAGCAAAGAGCCAAAGATCATAGTGTCTCTACTATTGCTATTGATTCAACCTCCTCCTCATATAAAGTAAGAAGTGCCACATTCCCTTTCGCTCGCCACAGCCTCCCTACTTAGGAATTAGCCTAACAGCAGAGCTCTTACTGAACTCAACTTAAAAAGGCTCCACAAGCGCGATAGAGGAGAAATTAACGCGCGTTGAGCAAGTAGCAAGGTTTCTATTCAACCACGGGAACGCGGTTTATCCATACTAATGTAAAAGACTGCTCCTGCTTTGAAGTTTACCGCTCCGTTAACGCTATGTGATCCGGTCAAGATGAATCGAATGGTCTTTTTCCACTTGACAATCCCCTTCCATATCATTATATAGGCATATATAGGATTCACGACGGACGCCCTGTTTGGAGAGAGCCCTAAAGCACTGTAAGCAAGTTACTCCACCAAGAGAAGTGCGAATCCGCCAAGGGCATTCCCAGCAGCATTAGCTAGTTATATGCAAATAACAGCCAAGGAAGGAATCGGGTGAGGAAAGAAGAAGACTGAAACCGATGTTCCAGATCATTATGAATCCTAAACCAACTGAGTTATCTCGTTTGGCGTGGGCATTAGTTGAAGTTATTGTAAATTATCGATGAGAAAGGTATTATGGGAACTTATCAATAAAGTGACCCTTTTTGGAAAGACTTAGGCTAAATCGCAGCTTAACAGGCTCGCTCGCTGCATCCTTCCTTTTGAAAGAGTTTTTTTGAAGCCCCTTTCTAACACCTTCTTTTTTTGTTGGTACTGGTTTCAAGTTTTGAATGGATGTCCCAATTGGGTGAATTCCTAAATCGAGATGGATTCTTGCCCGACCAAATAAGATAAAAGCTTGGTAGCGAAAAGGCTTTTCAAAAAAGCAACTTCCTTACAAGGGGGCTCCCTATTGATATTTAATCACTCTCACACGGGGGTGGCGGGTAGATACAGAAAAAGACTAATCCAATCTTTTGATGAAACAAGAAGTACCACCAGTGTGATAGAATGCGATTCTGAATGATAAGACATAGGTAGCATAGAAGTTATAGGATGGAACCGAATCGAGCCTACGGGGAAGATGTTGCTCCTTAGAGTGCCAAACCAAAGACGAAGCAAGCAAGGCTTTCCTTTCTTGTAGTCAGGGAAAGAATCCCGAGGTTGATATTGAACCAATTCTTCCATTCCAGAGCCCAGAGGAAGAGGAAATAACATTCCATGCTGTGAGGCATCGCTGATAACATTGCCTATTGTACAGTTGCTTTAGCCTAGGAGCCAACCTAGCCAAGGTAATATCCCAAAGTAAGGGCAGCTAACTGTGTAGATAGATGCTCTTTCCTCTTACGAGAAAGCTATTCCTTGAGTTGAGATGCTACTGCTTAGATTAGAAGGTTAGCTTAGTAGATGCTTTCTTGTAGCTCATCCCTTGCTTATGCTGAATCAAGATTTTCTTGGTCTTCTTTGACCCTCAAGTTGAATAAGCTCTTCTTCCTCAAGCTTTTAGCTTGGAACAAGAATGGATGGAGTTGACTCAGCTGCGATTGCTCTTGTTCTCTTTGCTCTTTAGAAAATGGTTTCTGTGAACAAGGAAGTGGGGCTGCTTTACTCTAGATCGAATGTGGCTGGAGATTTTGATTTCCCAGCTCTAAAGGGAGGGAAGTCAACAGTCACTTTTGGGTATCCAAAAACACTCATTCCCACCCATCACACATTCCTAAAAATCACCCTCATCCATACTAAAACCAAAACCTCATTATTTCTCTCTTTTTTCTTGCTTATTAACAACAAAGAAAAGAGAGAAATTCAAGCCATCTCTACTATTCCAATTATTTGCAAAAAAAGTGAAGTTTTGTTGGTATAACTTCTCACTTTATCACTTTTATTTTTTGGTTTTCAGCATCTTCATCAATTTAGCGAGCTCTCAATGTTTCCATCACCCTCTTAGGATTATCATGCATTATTATGGCTTTTGGTTGTGGTAGTTTAGGATTTGGATGCTTTAATGCCCCTTTGACAAGTAAAATGCCTCATTTCATCCTCATTAGTTTGATATTTCTTGCTCACGCATTTTATGCCATATCCATGCATCCTGTTATCCTTAATCCATGTATGAGTCACTAACCTAACACATTTCAAGCACATTTATACATTAGCTTGCATGAATCATCGTCATTTTTAGTATCCATAACATTTTCTTGCCACAATGCATAACACTTTCTTTGTCTAAACCATTGGTAAAGTTAGCATCGCTATTCATGTTACGTGCCATCCCCTTGTATGTTTATTGTTTTCCCTATGTCAAAATGCATGTTTGATGGCTATTAAAAACTTATTTTCAAAACCCCCTAAGCCAAGCATGTTAACCTCAACCAATAAGGATTAGCATGGACTTAGCATTTTCCTTAAAGTTTGCAAAATATCTTAGGAAAAATTAAGTTTTCCAAATTTGGAATCTTGGTTAAACAAGCTCAAATCTTCTAATTTTGAAACCAAAATGGCCTTATAATTATTCCCTAAATGTGTATGCCTTGTTTTTTTTTTTGAGTTGAAACCTTAAGTGGTATGATCAACGAGCTATTTTATCATCCTAAATTACTTGGGGCTATGCAAATGCGTTTGTAAGGCTTATGTCACTCTTTCCTATCAGTCATGGACATTTAAACGTCAATGACTTGAGTTTGGACCCATATAAAAAATGAGAGATATCCCTTACTTTGCTTTGTCCCCTGCTGGTAGCATAACTGTTACAAATTGAAAAATCACTTTAAAATCCTAAACAATTTTTCATGAATTTTCTAATATTTTTCTCTCAAAGTGTGTTAAATTTTCTTTAAAACAATCTTATTCAGCCTCGGATCATCCTGGATGAGAGAGTTATGATTTTTTAAATCTAAACTGTCCATAACCTTTGGAATCCAAACACGTATTCTGATTAGACTGTTCAGGTGCACTAAATGATTTTTCCTAAATTTTTCAAACATTTTTCCTAAAAGATTCATGAAAGTCCTTTTTTAGAAAGGTATCACTTGTAACTTTTTGATACCAAATGAGTCTGAGGTGATTTTTTAAATTTTGGCACACCTTGTCCTTTATATGCTCTGTCAGTAGCACGATCAATCCAAACTTGAAAATTTATTTCCCTAGAAAGTGACCTTTTAAGATATTGGGAACACTTTTACATTGATCCTCATCAAGTTACCTTTCTAACGGTGTCTTGTCCACCCTATAAAGCCTTCAAACCAATTTAGAATAAATTCAGGAAGCAGGACAGCATGATGTTGTCCCCTATTTTCGGTCATGGTCAAGATTAAGTTGTTTTCCTGAGCTTCATATCGAGACATTTAAATGTCACCATAGCACCTCGATCAGCCTTGAGAACATGCTTTGATCTCTCACAAGCTTGTATCAAGGCATAAACATGCTTTACATCTTTACCATCCTCGTTCACAATAATTTCTTTTGCCAAAAGTCATCAAAATGCTTACTCATTTTCTAATTCATAAAGTTTTATCAATTTAAGTTTTTCAACTCGACTTCTCTAAAGAGGGCCAGACGTGTCACTTTTTGGGATATTCCAACGCTAACCTTCCAAGAGGATGCTCTAACCCTGCTTTACAAAATTATTGAGATTAAAAAATCTTCCTTTATGAAAATGATTTGTCATCCATAAGGATACTTTAACCCTATCTTTCTGAGGGGATACTCCAACCCTGTCTTTTAACCATAATTAGATTTTTATCCTTCTTGGACTTCCATGAATATGTCAAACAAACCTCGTTTAATTAAGGAACCCAAATGCATCTTGAAAATTATCGATTTGATTATTCCCAGATAATCGATGCCAATTGCGAGATAAATTCTAATACTTTACCCCTTTTCTTTATCATTGCATTAAATGATCCATGTTATGTTACTTCATTTGCTGCGTCACTAATGTGATTTCTTCATGATGATCATTTGCATTCATGTTTTCCAACCATTTCAAGTAAAACTGAGGGTAATATTCCATAAGGTATCTCTTTAGTGCCTAAAGTGGAATATTCTCATTTTGAAAGTAAAATCCAAAGGTTATTTTTATTGAAAATCTCTATATTCCCCATTCCTCCAGGGCGTATATGAGATTAAATCATTTTTATCAAAATCTAGATTATTTCTATAAGATTCATGCATTAAAAGGGGTTAAATTGAAATAATGACAAGTTAAGATCCAAAAAATTGAAATTAAGATAAGATATAGCTAGTCAGGTATTGATTTCGGGCATCACAAAGAGGTTCATACCACATCGTGTGTAACCAACTCTCAAACCCAAATAATGAATCTTTGTATTACATAGACCACAAGATCAATGTTTTAAGTTTCATAACTCAAACATAGGTTTCAATAGGCATCTAGTCATGCCTAGCTCTAAATGATCAGTGGTGACTCCAAGTGTTGGCCATTTCGTGATGGTCATCCAAGACCAATAAGATGAGCTACTCGTCTTATGTTTTCCTTCACTATATCATAAGTCGAGTATCCATACATTCTCATTCTCATCACATCATGAAAGAAAAGTCTTGGTTAAGAAGATATTTCCAAGTTAGGAAAATGTTTTAAGTCGTATGGACCCATAAATTTGCAAGGATCCACACTAAGGGATGTTGCGATAGCTTGGCGACTCCACTGAGGATAGTGTAGAGAGTTAGGCCAATAGCTGGCAGCATCTTGCTAGGTTCTCGGTTCCTTCGATCTTTAATCATTATTTAACTGTGACTAATTTTTTGTTTTGTTAACTAATCTTTTGTTTGACATGATTTTAAGGATTGTCTTATTTTGGAAAAATCATCACTTTAACAAAAGTGGTAATGCCAAAGTAAGCAAAAAGATTTGATCGTTTCCTTGTCATAAACCATGCACTTGCATATGCATTAGAGTTTTAGTAAACACCATGGCGAGGTTTCAGCTACTAGAAAAATGCCTTCAAGCTATCAAGGGGAGTGACAAGTTTTGAGGTCTTAATGCGCAATCGCTGTCTTTGGTGTCCAACCTTGTCATTCCCCCAAAGTTTAAAGTCCTAGAGTGTAAAAAGTTTAATGGAACCATCGATCCTTCTGCCCATGTTCGAATGTACCTATGAAAGATGACTAAATATGAGAAAGATGAAAAGCTCTTCATCCATTACTTCCAGCACAGCCTCATCGACGCAACAGCTCAGTGGTATATCAAGCTAGACAATATGAAATTCCAATCATGGGCTGACTTAGCTAAGGCCTTTCTGAATTAATACTAGCATGTGTCAGACTGGGTGCTAGATCAACTTTCGTTGATGAATTTTGAAAAGAAATCCATTGAAATCTTCAAGCAATACGCCTAAAGGTGGAGAAAAGAAGTAGCCTTAGTCCAGCCTCCCCTTACAGAAAAAGAGATACCAGTCACTTTTGTTCATACCCTCTATGCCCCTAATTATGAGAAGGTCATGGGAAATGGCACCAAGAAATTTGCAGACTTCGTTCTCTTCGGAGAAATGATCGATACCACCATCAAGAGTGGTAGAATGTCTACTAGGGAAATAGCTAGATCGAGTAAAAAGCCTATTTTTAGCAAAAAAAAGAAGAAGAGGCCAATGCCATAAATTATGCTGGCTTGTCTCAGCCAAGGTATTGTCAAGCACCCGACCTTTGCTACTCAAGAACGCCATGTTCTTACCCTATCACAATATCCCCATAGCCAATTTATGCTATAACTTATAACCCATCACGTGCAATCCCATCAAACCCTCCACAAGTCTACTAAAATAGCAATCAAACAACCAATAATGCACTTAGCAATCGAGGTGTAAATCAACCAAGACAATATTTTATCCTATCCCTATGATTTATAAAGAGCTCTATCAATTACTCTAAAATCACTTAGTGGCTCTAATAAAAAATAGCCATACCCGCCATGGTAAACCCTAACACCCATTGTGAATACCATGCTGAGGCAGTAAGGCATGACATTGACGACTGCACATATTTCAATGAAATGTGCAAAATCTAATTGATGTAAAAGTCTTACAATTCGGGATGAACCAGGGACCAAATGTTGCTGCCAATCCTTTACCAAACCACACTAAGCCAACTGTAAACATGATCAATATCGAGCCATAGAATTTGTTTCCTTCCACCAAAGCTTGATTTTGATGACGGGGTCATGACAAAAGCCTTTGCACTTTTCCTGCCCCTTTTATCTAATGTAAAGAAATAAAGACCTACCCACCCTCACCCAAGGGTTGGTAGGTGTCCTATACAAAGGGCAACTTTATCAAACGTTATCAATAAAAGGACTTTTGCATATATCATTCCATATTGTATGCCTACATCACTTTTCAATCTCTTTGGCCTAATTACTGTTTTGCCTCTATTCTTATTTGAATCGCCAGGTTATGTGTGCGTTTTTTGCAATGCCTATTTCTTTACCCTTTCAGGTGTCTCAATGATAGTGACATAGATGTGCCTAATAGGTCTTTAAAGATCGATTTCAAATAGTCAATTTGCACTAGTGAAGTTGATTCTAAAAAAGATTTCAAAGAAAGCTCTGTACCACCAAACCTTTTACAGTTCAAGATGTAGCACTATAATTCTATCCTTATCGCCAGAAGATGAATGGGCCAGTTGAGGTGGTCAGCAAAACATCAAAAGAATAGTCAAGAAAATGACTGAGACTTACAAAGGCTGGCATGAAAACCTATCATTTGCACTTTATGCCTATCAGACCTCAGTTTAAACTTTCACGAGCGCTACCCTATTCCCTTGTCCATGGGATAAAAATTGTATTGCCCATTGAAGTCGACATCCCTTCTCTCATAATCTTGATGGAAACCAAACTTGAAAAGGCTGAATAAATCAAGAACAAATGCGACCAACTCAACCTCATCGAGAAAAAATGTGTGAAAGCCATCTGCCATGGCTAACTGTATCACAAATGCATGATTTGAGCCCACGACAAAAAGAAGTGCCTGCAACAATTTCACCTAGGCAAATTGGTATTAAAGAAAATCCTCCCAGTTCATAAAGATACATGGGGTAAGTGGACCCCTAATTGGGAATGACCATATGCCGTAAAGCTCACCTTCTCTGGAATGGCCTTAATCTTGCCAGAAATGGACGGTAATGCGTTGCCTAACCCAGTCAACTTATATTCTATCAAGAAATATTACATGTTGAGGCTGAAAACCTAAAAAGGTGTCCTTTAAAAAAAAGAAGGGAAAACAAAAAAACAACAAAAAAGGGAGAGAAAATAATAAAAAAAAAAACAACCAAACAAACAGACAAACCAAAAAACAAATAACAAAAAAAGGTCCAGATGAAAATTCGAAAAGGGCATCTAGGCAACCAACTCGACTACAGTTGACAAAGTGCAAGAGCGATGTAAGAAGATCAATTTTGATAAGGCATAAACTAAGAGCATTGATGGGACACTGTAAAACAATCCTAAGGATTTTCCAAAGATCAGCTTATACTTGGCACATTCATTGTTTGAGAAAGATTATGAAAATCACTAAAGAACATCCATGTCATAATTATAAGAGGCATCTTTCACCTAGAAGATCATCTTTCTTACTACCCTATCAATTGCTTGTCAAATAGTATATTGAGTTATGTCTCTTTGTTGTCATGAATAATATTGCCTTATTTCTTTTAACCCTTGTACAATTCACAATGCATTTGTCGTTTAACTAATAATGTTTGATAATCAACTAAGATACGCATCAAGATATCTTGATAGGACATTGATAAAAAAAGCACAAGGAACTCTGCTTACACCGTAATCATCAAGATCATGCATTTTTCATGTCCAAACACCCACTTGGCGTGACTATGCACCAAACCATTTCTTACTTTCACAAGCCACATCTAAAAAGAAAACCATCTTAAGCTAACAAAAAATTGACTCATGCATTCAACCCAAATCCTATCAAAACCAAAGACATCAACCTAATCAGGCAAATAGTCTCTAAATTGTTGATAATGCCTTCTAATTGTCAGGAAAATGATTGAGCCTCCTAAATTAGGAAACACAACAATCCAAATTCTTGAGAATAGATTTTTGGTCATATCCCTAGTAGAATTGGGAAAACTTACAATCCCCAGCAGGAATAAAAAAATTTTCATCCATTGTTGCATCAAGGACAAATCACCATCCCTTTGAAAGTCTGAATAACGTACAAGAAAAACTATGGCTATCTCCTGTATCAGACTTCCTATCATGCAATCATGATAGCATTCCACATCTTGCATTCACATTACCATCATACATCATCATTTTTACAATATCACTCTAAGCTAGGTTTACTGAACCTCCAAGGAATTCTTGGTAAGTACTTTAAGCTTTGCAAACCAAGTGTCATTTAGGTAAGGTTTTTTTCTCCTTATTAGCTTATGTTAAAACCCTTTTTTATCAGAAACCACTGTCAAAGGGCCATTGTCAAGAAATTGTTGTCCAAAAGTTATCATACAAAAAACTTTTGCTAAGAACACTCGTTAGAAGCTTTGTCAAGCATTTTATCATTAACTAGTGTCAAAACCCTTTTATTAGGAAATTTTGTCATGAACTTCTATCAAGAAAAGCTTGTATTAGAAGTTTTATCAAAAACTTTGTTGCCACCCTTTTCAAAGCCTATACGAGCTGGTGGTGCCCAAGTTTAAGTCAAAGCCCCCAAGTTAATGGCACTTTTTTGAACCAATAAGTCAGTGGCATGTTTTCAAAACTAATAAGCCAGTGGCACCTTTTCAAAGCCCACAAGTCAGTGGCATCTTTCCAAAGCCCATAAGTCACTGGCATTTTTTTAAAACCCATAAGTTAGTGGCACCTTTTAAAAGCCTATAAGTAACTAGCACCTTTTTAAAGACCATAAGTCAGTGCTGCCCTTTCAAAGCCTACACAAGTTGATGGCCTCTAAATTTGCATTAAAGCCTGCATGAGCTAATGACACCCAAGTTAAAGCCCACACAAGCTAGTGGCACCTAAGTCAAAGCTCACATAAGCTGGTGGCACCTAGTCTAAGTTAAAGCCTACAAGAGCCGGCGGCACCTGAGTCGAAGCCCACACGAGCTGATGGCACCCAAGTTAAGTTAAAACTCGCATGAACTAGCAGCACCTGAGTCCAAGTCAAAGGCCATATGAGCTAGTGGTAAGTAAGTCTGAGCCAAAGCCTGTACAAGCTAATGGCACTCAAGTCAAAGCCCACACGAGTTGGTGGCACCCAAGTCCAAGTCAAATAAGCTAGTGGCACCCAAGTCTAAGTCAAACCCTACACAAACTTTTAGCACCTGAGTCAAAGCCCACATAAGCTTGTGGCATACAAGTCTAGGTTAAAGCCCATCAGAGCTAGCAATACCTAAGTTAAAGCCCACACGAGTTGGTGGCATCAAAGTCTGAGTCAAAGCCTATATAAGCTAGCGATACTTGCGTCAAAGCCCACAGAGTTGGTGGCACCCAAGTCTAAGTTAAAGCCTACATAAGCTAGTGGCACCTAAGTCTAAGTCAAAGCCCATACGAGCTAGTGGCACTTAAGTTAAAGCCCATACAAGCTGGTGGCACCCAAGTCTGAGTTAAAGCCTATATGAGCTTATGGCACCTTAGTTTAAGTCAAAGCCCACTTGAGCTGGCAGCACCCAAGTCTGAGTCAAAGCTCGCACGAGTTGGCTGCACTTAAATCAAAGCCCACACAAGTTGGTGGTACCCAAGTTTAAGTCGCACAAGTTGGCGACACCCATATCAAAAATCCACATTACTTTGTACCTACCTTAGAGTCAAACCCTAAAAAACCTCGCACCCTAATGTTTTGGGAGTGTCATTCCAACCTGGATAAAATAGTGCTTATTCATCTTTGCCCTATTCTTGATTCTCAGCAACAGTTAAAGAGGGGTAGCTATAGACACCTTATTTTATCCACGCTACTTTTTTAAGCAATCTAGAGCACGGATGTGAGAGGGCGATGTTGTCGTTCGATGAAAATGTATTTTAAGGAGGACAATGGCTCGGTATTGATCATGTTTGCAATTGGCTCTGTGCGGTTTGGTAAAGGATTGGCAGCAACATTTGGTCTATGGTTTATCCTGAACTGCAAGACTTTTACATTAATTAGATTTTGCACATTTTGTTTGAAATACGTACAGTTCTGAATGTCATGCCCTACTACCCCAGTATGGTATTCACAGTAGGTATGGTGTTTTTTTTTTTGGGACATAGATCAGAGCCATTAAATGATTTTAGAGTAAAGTTTAGTAGAGCTCTTTATAGGTCATAGGAATGGGATCAAAATGTTATCTTAGTTAATTCGCACCTTGATTGCTAGGTGAATTATTGGTTGTTCAATTGGTATTTTGGTAGACTTATAGAGGGTAGCTTTGTGGTGGGTTACATAGGATTATAGATGATGGGTTATAAGTTGAGGCATAAATTGGCTGTGGGGATATTATGATGGGGTAGGAACGTGGCATCCTTGAGCAGCGAAGGTTGGATGCTTGATGCTATCTTAGTTAAGATGAGCTAATCTAATTTATGGCATTGGCCTCTTCTTCCCTTTTCTTACCAGCAATGGGCTTCTTATTCAATCCAGCTGTTTCCCCAGTAGATATTTTACCACTATTGATAATAGTATCGAGCATTTTTTCAGAGAAAACTAAGTTTACAAATTTTTTGGTGGCATTTTCTATGAGCTTCTCATAATAAAGGGCACATAAAGTATGCATAAAAGTGGCTATAATCTCTTTTCCTATAAGGGGGCCTGGACTAGGGCTATTTCTTCTCTCACCTTTGGGCATATTGCCAAAACTTTTAATGGATCTCTTCTTGAAATTCATTAGAAAAAATCGATCTGATGCCCAATCCGACACATGCTGGTATTAATTTAGAAAGGCCTTAGCTAAGTTAACCCATGATTGGATTTTGACATTATCTAGCTTGATATACCATTGAGCTACTAGCCCAATAAGGCTATGGTATAAGCAATGGATGAGAAACTTTTCATATTTCTCATACCCGACCATTTTTCGTAAGTACATTTAGACATGGCCAGAAGGATCAGTGGTTCCATTAAACTTTTTAAACTTAGGGACTTTAAACTTTAGGGAATGACAAGGTTGGACACCAAATATAGCGGTTAAACATCAAGAGCTCTGAATTTATCACTGCCCTTGATAGTTTGGAGGCATTTTTCCAGTAGCAAGAGTTTGTTCACTTTTTTCGTAGTCATGGTAGGCTTTTGACCCTCTATTTTCTCTAGTTCCTCATGGTTAAGAGTTATTAGATCTGTCGATGACACCTCTACTTTCACCCCTTCAGTATCGAGAATGAATTGACCTACCGTAATGGTATAAAGGTAGATAACTGGTAGGCCATTGTTCTTGTCTAGCTTTCTTTTGGGTGAGTTTTAGATTATTGGCTGGTGGACTTTCTGCGTTAAGAGGATCATTCCTTGTTTCAGCAGTGCTGGTTTTCTCTTTTTTTTTTTTCATAAAAGCTATCATTAGTTCCATAAGTCTTGCCATCTAAGTTTGCATTTTGTTTTAGTGACAGAGCATCTAGTCTTGTGATTCCTTAAGCATTAGCTCAAGTCACTCAATATGAGCTTCATGATCACTGTCCATGATTTGTTTACAGCATCGTGTGTTGTAGCAATGCAGGATGTTAAGTTTCATTTTCCTAATTGACCCAAGAGTTCCTTGCACTTTTATGGCCTAATTCCCATATTAGACTTCTACTTAAAAATGTATTGATTATGATACAATGATAAGTTAAGATAATGAATGACTGATGCCAATGTAAAAAGGTGAAAGTGAATATGCAAATGCATTAGAGACAATTGAATCATGGAATAGTTATGTCAATAACACCTTTTATAGCACCATAAAAAGGTCCCTTGCTGAACACTGAACCAGAACAATTGTGAACAAAATGATGACAGTCATGATAGTTATGATGAGATGATGCATGCACCAAAGCACAAACAAAGGGAAATGAGTTAGTGAAATGTATAAGAGATAAATGTAAGAAATCAAAGAATTTGAGAACACCAGAGAAAAATATTCATGACATGTCTCAACCAAAGTGGGAGACACGAAATGGGCAGCATATCAACATGCCAGGATGCAATCTGCCCTTTATGAGGTGATGTAATATTCTTATTTTAATGGAAAAATAACTAACCAGTATTGATATTCATTTTTACCACTAGTGCGGATGCACGCTAAATTGTGACTCGGCTAGCATAATGGGTTATAGTATAAGAATGATGGTTTCTGTTCACTGTCCCTTATTTATACAAAGTTTAGCCATCATTTTGGTGGCACGATGGCATGCCTTAATAAATGATAAAAAGGCAGATGTGGGTGACAATTGTACACTCATTGTCACCTATATAATTATGGTAATTAAGAGTAATGGTTAGGAATGTTTCCCTGAGTGACCTTATTCTCTGGGTATTCTAGCAGTGTTCCGGTATGGTTTGACATGGTTAGGTTATAGGGCTTATTATATGAGGTTTAAGTTGACACATAAATAGGTATCCGAATTGCTGCTCCATCTAGTAAAGACAGTCGAGGGACTTCGATCCTAGACCTATCACAGGTTGGCAGAACAAGTTCGATTCATTAGATGTATTTCCCCATAAAAATGCGAAGGGTTACTCACAAGAGACAAAGGTAATTTACATCCAACAAGTTATTGCCACACCTATGTGAAGGGTTACTCAAGAAGGTGGATAGCTTACTTCCTCCTAATGATTAGCTTATAACCATGCCATGGAGTTTGGCGGGTCACTAATGCATGTACAAGTACATGGTGTGTGACGGGGAAATGATTAAACTTTTTTGTTTACCTTTGTATCATAGTTTTTATTAAATTAATGATTATTATTCAAAAATAAGACAATTCTAACAACCATGTCAAATAAAAGATTAGTTGATAAAATGAAAAAAGAAGGTTATAGTTAAATAATGATCAAAGATCAAAAGAATCGAGAACTTAGCAAGACACGACTAGTTATTGGCCTAACTCTTTATTTTATCCCCAGTGGAGTTGCCAAGCTGTCACAACGTACCCAGAGATCGACCCTTCCAGATCTATGGGTGCATATGACTTAAAATATTTTTTCGACTGTCTTTCTTGACTAAGAGTTTTTTCTAGTGATGTAATGAGAGTAAGAATATACGGATTCTCAACTTATGATATGGTAAGGGAGACCATAGACGAATCACTCATCTTATTAGTTTTAGATAACCATCACGAAATGGCCAATGCTTGGAGTCACCACTGATCATTTTGAGCTGGGCATGACCAGATGCCTATTGAAACCTATATTTTAGGTTACAAAACTCAAAACATCGATCTCGTGGTATATGTAATGCAAAGATTCATCGTCTAGGTTCTAGAGTTGGTTACACATGATGAGGTATGAACCTCTTTATGATGCCAGAAATTGTACCTTACTAGCTCTGTCTTATCTCAGTTTTGACTCTTTCAATCTTAACTTGTCATTATTTTGATATAAGCCTTTTTAATGCATGAATCTTCTAGAAATAATCTAGGTTTTGATGAAAAAGATTTAACCTAATACATACCCTGGAAAGACGACGAATATAGAGATTTTCGAAAAAAATAACCTTTAGATTTTACTTTGAAAATGGAATGTTCTACTTAGGGCACTGGAGAGATACCCATGCGAAGCATTACCTTTAATTCTATTTGAAAATGTTTTGAAAACACGAATGCAAATAATCATCATGAAAAAATCATGTTAGTAAGGCAATAAATGAAAAAACATAGCATGGACCATTTAATGCAATGATAAAGAAAATGGGTGGACTATTGGAATTTATCTGGCTATTGGTATTGCTTATCTAGGAATAATCGAATCGATAATTTTCAATCTAGATTTCTTGATTAAACAAGGTTTGTTTGACATATTTATAGAAGTCTAAGAAGAAGAAAAAATTAATTGTAGTTGAAAGACAAGGTTAGAGTATCCTTTAAAAAAGGTGGGGTTGGAGTAAACCCGTGGATAATAAATCATTTTGACGAAGGAATGTTTATTAATCTTGACAATTTTGAAGAGTGAGGTTGGAGCATCTCCTCAGAAGGTCAAGGTTGGAGTATCCATGTGGATGACAAATCATTTTGACTAAGAAAGGTTTTTTTTCAATCTTGACAATTTGAAAAACAAGGTTGGAGTATTCCCTCAAAAAGGTAGGGTTAGAATATCCCCAAAAGTGACACATCTAACACTCTTTAGAGAGCCAAGTTGGAAAATTTAAGTTGACAAAACTTTATGATTAGGAAATGTGTGAGCATTTGGACAATTTTTGATAAAAAAATTATTCCAAATAAGGATGGTAAAGATGTAAAATTATTTATGCCTTAATATGAGCCAATGAGAGGTCAAAGAATGCTTTTGAGTCTGATCGGGTTGGTACGGAGGCATTCGAACTTCACAAGATGAAATTCAAGAAAAACAACTTAATTTTGACCATAACTAAAAATAGGGGAGAGGATCGCACTATCCTGCTTCCCGAATTTATTCTAAATTGGTTTGAAAGATATAGAGGGTGGGCAAGATACCGTTAAAAAGCTGACTCGATAAGGGTCAATCCAAAAATATTTCCCATATCCTAAAAAGTCACATTCCTATGGAATAAAATTTTAAATTTGGTCAATTTCGTTGCTAGCAGAGTATACGAGAATCAATGCGTGTTAAAATTTGAAAAATCATTCCAGATTTATTTGGAATTAGAAAATCGTAAACAATACCTTTCTAGAAAGGGAATTCTATGAACATTTTATGAAAAATGCTTGAAAAGTTTGGAAAAATCATTTAGTCAGACTAAATGGCCCAAATAGAATAGATTTTTGGATTCTTGAGGTTCTAGATAGTTTAGATTTGAAAAATCATAACTCTTTCATCCGAAATGATCCGAGGGTGAACAAGACCTCGTTTTAAAGGTATTTTGACACACTTTCAAACATTTTTTATTTTAAAGTAATTTTTCAATTTGTAATAGCTGTGCTGCTATAGGGGATAAAGCAAAGCAAGGGATATCTCTCGTTTTTTCATGTCTATGGGTCCAAACTCAAGTCATTGACATTCAAACATCTATGACTAAAAGGAAAGAATGGCATGAGTGTCATGAAGTCATTCACACAGCCCCAGAGTAATTTGGGATGATGAAATAGCCCGTTGATCATACCACTTAAGGTTTTGACTCAAAAAAAGGCACAAACATTTAGAGAATAATTGTAAGGCCATTTTCATTTCAAAACCAAAAGATTTGAGCTTGTTTAGCCAAGATTCTAGATCTAGAAAACTTAATTTTCCTCAAGATATTTTGCTAACTTTAAGGAAAATGCTAAGTCCATGCTAATCCTCAATAGTTGAGGTTAACATGCTTGGCTTGAGGGGTTTTGAATGGCTTAAGGGGTTTTGAAAATTAGTTTTGATAGCCATCGAACATGCATTTTAACAAGGAGATGGCAAAAAACATACAAGGGGATGGCACCAATGGTTTACACAAAGAAAGTGTTATGCATTGCGATAAGAAAATGTTATGGATGTTGAAAATGGTAATGATTCATGCAAGTTAATGTGTAAATGTGCTTGAAATGTGTTAGGCTAATGATTCATGCGTGGATTAAGGATAACAAGATGCATGGATATGGCATAAAATGCATGAGCAATGGATATCAAACTAATAAGGATGAAATAAGGCATTTTGCACATCAAAGGGCATTAAGGCATCCAAATCTTAAACTACCATAATCAAAAGCCACAATAATGCATGATAATCCTAAAAGGGTAAGGGAAACATGGAGAGCTCACTAAAATGATGCAGATGCTAAAAAATAGAAAATACAAATGATAGAGTAAGAAATTATACCAATAAACTTTAATTTTTGGCCAAATGGTTGGAACAGTAGAGATGGCTTGAATTTCATTCTTTTCTTTGTTGTTAATAAGCAAGAAAAAAAGAAAAATAATGAGGTTTTGGTTCTGGTATGGATAAGGGTGATTATTAGAATGTGTAGTGGTTGAAAGTGAGTATTTTGGGGTTGTTTTTGGGTACTAAGGAAAGAGCTACGGGATTTAGTTTTTTTATGTGTGAATGTGTTTTTGAAAGTGAAAATGAGCTGGAATCTAACTTTTTTTCAATTAAGATAGAAGTGGTCCTTTTATACTAGTATTTTAGAGCTCAATTAGATTTTTTTGGCTATTTTTCAAGGGGTACAAGGTGATGTCAGCATAGTGGCTATAGGGTGGCTGTAGAGAGCAACTTGCTGCCAATATGGTAGGCATAAGGTGGCTGGTTTAAATGCTGAAATGATTTTCTAGTAAATAGGGTGGCTAATGGTGATATTGGTTAACAAGCTAGGGAGGAGGGTGATCATGTGATATTAACCTTTTTTGATCCAATTTAGGCTTTAAAAAATGTCATGATTAATTCAAAAGTCTAAATTCATAATCTAATATGTGTTTTAATCTTTCTTGATGCAAAGAAATGAGTTAAAATTGAGTTTTGGATCAATGGTGGATGAGTAAAAAATGCTCAGATCATGCAAATAGCCTGCATGTATCAATACATTGCATAATGTATTGATACATTTAGTCCAAACATTGTATTGATACAATGATCATTGTATTGATATTATAAGCCACTGTATCGATACATGTTGATATTTATTGATACATTTCTTTACATAACGCATGTTTTGGTCTTGGCATGGCCTAGTATCGATACATGGGGTCCTGGATCGATACAGAGGTTCATGCATCAATACATCTACATGTTGTATCGATGCAAATAGGGACATTTTAAATTTTTGGATTGTTGGAGCATTGTATCGATACATGAGAACCATGTATCGATGCATTCAAGTAAAATTATGAATTTTCTCATATCTTTTGTCCCTGGACACCTTGAACTATGTCATTTGATGCCACATCTTTGCATTTACCTTTGATATGATCCTGCCTTTTTAACCTCCTCAAAATACTCATCATCCGGTGATTATCGCCCTCTCTCATGTCCATGCTCCAGATTGCTAAAAATTAGCCCAAACAAAGTAAGGTGTCTACAACTAGAAATAATTTTTGTTCTTAGTATCGATACACCCCTCCTTGTATCGATACTTAGAATAAAAATTACCTTATGCATCGATACAAAATGCTTTATATCGATACAATAAGGCATTTTACCTTGCTTGAACCATTTTTCAACCTTCAAAAATCTGATTCAAATATGTTTTTAGCACCAAGAAACCATCATAAAGCATTAGAAACCTTAGCTTTAGGCCAATGACTAGATTTAAACAAGTTAAGGGCCCAAGTAACTAATGCCAAAGGTCACTTTCGCAAAAGATATAATGGTAAAGAGGGTGGTAGGCATATCAGCAGTTGGAAGGCTATTGCAGCCTTTCCGATTATTTTCTCAGCATGGCAAAGCCAATAGCAATGGAGAGGTAGACTGAGCATGTTGCTTCGATTTTTCCTTGGGTAGAGAAGAAAACCTAACAATGCCCTTGTTTTGTCTCCTAAAGCCATTGGCTGAGCATGAAGATAAAGAGAACCAGCTACCTCAAGAAAAAAATGGAGGGCTCTTAGCTATTAAAAAAAACCCTCCATCAATCCTAGAAAACTTTTCATCTATCCCTATAAATCCTTTAACCATTCTCAGCCTCAAAATATTTCCAAAACACTATTTCCTTACTTCCATACCCCATTCCTGTAGCAACCCAAAACCACCACTAGAAAACCTTTAAGAACCTAACTTTTCACACATTTGATCTTTAAAAAGCCTTACCGTCATCCATACCACCAAAAAGCTACCTCATTTCATCCTTTTCTTGCTAAATAATAGCAAAGAGAAAGAATAAATTAAGCTTACAACCACTATTTTGAGACAAAGGGAATTTCAAGTTTTTTGGTATATCCCCTCTACCTTGATCCTTGTAGTTTCTATTTTGTCATTAACATCATATTAGTAAACCCCTTTTTATGCTTTTATGGCCATCTTAGGACTCTCACACATTTTTTGTGGCGTTGGTGATGGTAGTTTAGGATCTCGATGTTGATCTTGGTGCCTTCATGTTGTTCGGTTAACTAAGCATGCTCATTTGCATTTTCATCACCATAATAGCCTCCGCCCATGTAACCTTGCCATGTTCCTTCCACATCTACATTTTTATCTCTTGTTTAAAGCATGTATCCTAACATGTCATAAGTATGCACATGCATTTCCTAGTAGCTTGATAGGTTCCATGAAATAAAAATGCCTTTCTTAATAAAGTCTTTTTTAAACATGTTCATCCTAAATATGTTCATGCATTTATCTATCATTTCAATGTATTCTTTTTTATCTTTTCTAAAAAAAATGTCATCTTTGCTTATGCATATATGTTTTTCATGTTCTATATTATGTTTGTGGCACTTTATTTGTGCTGATATGCTTGTTCGAATCCTAGAAAAGCTAATATAAAAAAAACCCCAATTAAGCATATGCTATCTCCCACACATAGAGAGTAACATAGGCTTAAGATTTTATGAAATTAGTTTTCCAGCCTTGGGGGCAAAGCAAGTATTTAGTTCTAGATTCATGGAAGAATGAGTATAAGAATACTAGTTTTCAGAAAATGAAATGAAGTCTTTTAGTTGAAAAATGTGAATCCTTGGTCCTTAGCCAAACACCCTCTAAATGGTATCATCCACGAGTGGTTCCATCATCCCAAACTACTCTAGGATGGTGGAATGAACTCATGATGCCCATGTCAAACCCTCATCATCGTTACAGAAGTTTAAACATTAATAGCTCGAGCTTAACCCAATGAAAAACTAAAAATACCAAACACCTCCTCTGCTTTGTTCTGGCAGCACAGTGGTCTAGTCTTGAAAAATTATTCAAAATTGAAAAATGATTTATCCTGAATGTATTGGTCTTTTTCCCTTGAAGGGTTTTAAATTACCTTTCCAATGATATCTCATTTACCTTCAGATCATCTCGAATGAAATAGTTATGATTTTTTGAATCTTTGTTGTTTGAAACCTCTAGATCAAGTGAGCAATCAATTATTTGGGCTGTTTTGGCCCAACAAAAAACATTGTTCAATCCCTTAGAATATTTTTCCCATAGAGTTCATGAAATTCCCTTCTAGAAAGGTATTATTCACATTTTAATAATTCTAGATGAATCTGAAATGATTTTTTAAAGTCCATCATATCTTTACTTTACCCAGTACGTGCTACTAGTGCTAAGACATGTTAAAAGTCAAAATTAATTCCATCTAGAAAGTGATTTTCTAGGATTTTTGGAATATTTTTTACATTAATCTTCATCGAGTTACCTTTCCAACGGTACCTCGTTTACCCCCTCAAGACTCCCAAATAGGCTCAAAATAAATTTAGAAAGAGAAACAATGCAACACTATCCTTTATTTCTAACCCAATTTCTGAAATGCTTTTATTGAGGCATTTGAATGCCTTATGGTCTACTCAGCTTATTCCCATGACCTAAGTCTTTTAGACTCTCGATTTTCAAATATCCTCTTATCCAAAAATGACCTATTCTTGTTGAACGTAAAAAATTTTCATTTTTAGGGATACTCCAACCCTATTACTCCGAGGGGATACTCCAACCCTATTTTTACCTTAAAATGACATCAAATTTTCATTTTCTGGGATACTCTAACACCATTACTATGAGAGAATACTTTAATCCTACTTTTACCTCAAAATGACATCAAATTTCCACTTTCGAGGATACTTCAACCCCACTACTCTGAGGGGATACTTCAACCCTGTTTTTACCTCAAATCCAATATCAAACTTCCATTTTTGAGGATATTTTAACCCCACTATTCTACGAGGATATTCCAACTCTGCTCTTTATATTCCGTCTAAAATCTAAGCTTTTCTCCCTCTCGAGTCATCGAAACCTTTTTCTCCTTAAATTCCCACTGAATCTGACTTAGTCTCAATGTTGTCATGTTAGTTATTCATCAATAATCGAAGACAACTAAGAGATACATCTTAATCATTCCTCTTGTTTATGTATTTTGTGTGGATTTATTTATTGTTTTCTTTCCTATCTTAATAATATGTTTCCTCTTATAGCAACCTCACGCCTTCATGCTTTAAAAATCATTTTCAAAATTGTAAAAATGATATCTAGTGTTAGAATCTCTTTAGTGCCAGACATGAAATATTTGATTTTTTTAAACCTATCCAAAGATCATTATGATTAAAATCCTCTATGTTTCATACCTCTCTAAGGCATAGAGGTGATAAAATTTTCATTAAAACCCATGCTCATATCTTTACAAAATTTCATGCATTAGAGGGAATTATATTTAAATAATGATAAAAATGAAACTGAGGTAATCAAGATTCAAGCAAGATATAGTTAGATGGTATCGATTTTTAGGCATTATGGGGGTGCTAATCCTTCCCCATGCATAACCAAGTCCCAAATCTAAAACAACAAATCTTTAGTATTATTTTTAATAGGCATCATATCATGCCTAACTTAAAATGATCGATGGTGACTCTAAGTTTATGGCCATTTCAGGGTGGCCATCCAAGACTAGTCGGATGAGCGATTCATACTACGATCTTTTATTCTTTCATGTCAAACATCATCATATTTTTTAAGTCAGTGCACTTTGCCCTCTGAATCATCCAAAGTTTGTAAAGGTAGGGCACGTGGTACGTTTATTGAGATACACAGTCTTGATGCTTTGATTTGGCAAGAGAAGCTTTTTATTCCACCATTTTCCTTAGAATCAACGCTCGTCCCTCAAATGGGATAAACTTAGATTCTTGTAATAATCTCTATTCTTTCAGTGATTGGGCACTTTAAACACATTTTTCTCATCGTATAGATGGTTTTAATGCTTTCACTAGGCAAAAGAAGGTTTTCATTACACCAATTTTCTTAGAATCAAAGTTCATCCATAATAAGACAAACTTGGATTCTCATAATAATCTCCATT
This sequence comes from Adansonia gregorii, assembly GCA_038382025.1. Classification (NCBI taxonomy): domain Eukaryota; kingdom Viridiplantae; phylum Streptophyta; class Magnoliopsida; order Malvales; family Malvaceae; genus Adansonia; species Adansonia gregorii. The sequence goes on from JBBYHO010000006.1 coordinate 2,772,384, forward strand.
CTTTTTGTGATTAGGCATTTTAAACATGTTCTACTCACTACGATACACGATTCTGATGCTTTGGTTTTAAGAGAAAAGCTTTTCTATCCATCTTTTTTCTTATAATCAAAGTTCATCCATCAAGTGAGACAAACATGGATTATGGAAGTAATCTCAATTCATTTGGTGACTAGGCACTATAAACACATTCTCTCTAGTTGGTTACAAGGTTTTGATGCTTTGCTTTCAAAAAAAAAGCTTTCTTTCCCATCATTTTCCTTAGAATCAAGGTTTGTTCCTCAAACGAGACAAACATGGATTATCCTAATAGTCTCCATTCATTTTTTGATTAGGCATGATAAACACATTCTCTTCATTGGGATCCGTAGTTTTGATGCTTTGATTTGGCAAGAGAAGCTTTTTATTCTACCATTTTCCTTAGAATCAAAGCTTATCCCTCAAATGGGATAAACTTCGATTTTCATAATAGTCTCTATTCATTCGATGATTGGGCACCATAAATAGAGGTGGCAAAATGAAACTGAACCTAAAAACCTACCTGAAAAAACCAGAGCCCGAACCTGAATTGAACTCGATTGACCAAAAAGTCAATGGCCCAAACCTGAAAAATCCTGAACCCGAATGGCCCGAACCTGAAATAGCCCAAACTCGAAATGGCCTAAACCTGAAAGAACCTGAACCTAAAATGGCTCTAACCATAAATGACCCAAACCCTAAAAAAACCCAAACCTGAGCCTGACTTGAACCCGAACCCGAATCCGAACCCAAATTTAATACTAAAAATAAATATAAAAAATTACAATTAAATAATTTTTTATAAATCAAAAACTTAAATAATGAATTTTATTTTAATATTCTTTTAATAATTTAATTAAATATTAAAAACTTAATTTACATTCTAACTATGATTAAACTTGCTCATGGGTTAGGTTGGGCCACAATCTAATTTTTTTTTAAAATCCTAATCCGAAGCCCTTATTTAACGTGCCTAGACCTATCTATTTAAGTCAGAATTACTATTTATCACATTAAAGAATAGTTTTTATTGATGTTATATATATTATAATTAAATTTAAATAAAATATATTAATTTAAAATCACTGTTTTGAGTTGGGTCAGGCTAGTTTGATATAAAAATATGAGAAGTTGGGCTATACCTAATTGGACTGTATAGGTAGCTTGACCTTTGAATAGGTCTATATATAATAAAATATTAATTTATCAAAAAGTAAATCATATCATGAGCTTTGAAACATATTGTTATAAATTATTTCATCTATTTTAGCACTTTTTTTAATTTTATTAGTTAAACTTATTAAATATTAATTGTTTGTATATGTTAGTAGTAAAATTTTAAATTCTTATTTGAATATTATTATTATTATTATTATTTTAAGTAACAGTAATTAGAATCTTATAATAATATAATAAAATAATATGATAAATTAAAAAATATGAAAGTTATATTAGATAATACTATATAAAAATTGAATTAAATATTAAAAATTAAATATTAATACCATATATAACTTAATTAAATATTAAAATTTTAATTTATTTTTTATATATGATTAAACCTGCTCATAGGTCAAGCCGAGCTGCGGCCCAAACTTTTTAAAATCGTAAACCTAGGCTTTTATTTAACGTGTCCAAATCTGCCTATTTAAGCCAGAATTATTGTTCATCACACTAAAGATATTTTTTATTAATATTTATATATTTTATAATTAAATTTAAATAAAATATAATTATTTTAATTTAAAAACACTGTTACAACTAGGCGGAGCTAGTCTAAAACAAAATAAGAACCAAAGCCTAAGCTCAATTAGGTCAAATAGGTAGCCCGATACTTGAAGAGATTTGTATATGATAAAATAATAATTTATCAAAATGTATATCATATTATGAGCTTTGAAAATGTTGTCGATAAAATATATTATTGATTTATCATATTTTTGAATTTAATTTGTTAAACTCATTAACTATTGAGAGTTTATATATATTAGTTGTAAAATTTTAAATATTTCTTTGAATATTATTATTATTATTGTTATTATTATTATTATTTCAAGTAAGGATAAATAGAATATGATAATTGTAGAACAAAATAATGAGATAAATTAAAAAATATGAAAGCCATAATTGATAATACCATATCAAAGATGAATCGAAAATTAAATATTAAATGTTAATATTATATATAATTTCATTAAATATTAACATTTTAATTTATATTTTATGTATGATTAAACCTGCTTATGGGCTAGGCCAACCGCTGCTTGAACTTTTTAAAATCCTAAGTGTAAGCCCTTATTTAATATTTCTAAACTTACCTGTTCAAGCATTAAAAATTTTTTATTAATATTTATATATTTTATAATTAAAATCAAATAAAATATATTTGATTTTAATTTAAAATAACTTTTTCGAGTTGGATTGGGCTAGTCTGAAACCAAAATATGAGAACCCAAGCCTAGGCCCCATTGGGCTAAGTGGATAGCTTGATCCTTGAGCAAATCTATATATGATAAAATAATAATTTATCAAAAAATAAATCACATCATGAGCTTTGAAAGCATTGTCAATAAAGTGTATCATCAATTTATTATTTTTTAATTTAATTAGTTAAACTCATTAAATATTGAGAGTTTATGCACGTTAGTAGTAAAAGTTTAAATGCTTATTTGATTATTATTATTATTATTATTATTTCAAGTATTGATAATTAGAGGATGATAATATTATAACAAAGTAATAAGATAAATTAAAAAATATTAAAACCATAATAGATAATAACATATCAAAAATGAAAAAAATCATATGTTAAACTAGCAACTAGACTTACCTATGAGCCAGACGACCTATCCTAAGCTAGATAGCCTACCCAACACAATAGGCTTGGCACAATTAAGTTTAGGTCTTAGATTTTAAAGTTCAAGTATGCCCGACCTGAAACAGTATTTTTTGAAATGAATAATATATTTTATTTAAATTTAATTATAAAATATGTAAATATTAATATAAAAATAACTTTTTAATATTGTGAACAATAATTTGTATTTAAATGGGTCGACCAGGATAAATTCAGCCCTGAGCTTAGAATTCAAAAAATTTTTGAGCCATGGATAAGCCAATAGAAACGAACTAAGATTTTTTCATGTCAGGCGGAGCCAAATTCGTGCCTAGGCTTAGAATTCAAAATTACATAAAAGTGATTACATTTAACATAAAATAAAAAAATGATGTAAAATATACTTAAACCCGAACCCGAACCTGAACTCGAATTGGCTCGAACCTAAATTGGCCCGAACCCAAATAGACCTGAACCCTAATTAGCCCTAACCTAAATTAGCCTGAACCCTAATTGGCTCGAACCTGAACGAATCTAAACCCGAATAGACCCAAATCTGAATAAGCCTGAACTAAAAACAACTTGAACCTGAAAAGACCTGTCCTGAACCCATTTGAACCCACCCAATTGCCATTTCTAACCATAAACACATTATCCTCATGGTATACATGGTTTTAATGCTTTGACTAGGCAAAAAAAGCTTTTCATTGCACCATTGTCTTTAGAATCAAAGTTAGTCTATCATGGGGACAAACTTGGATTCTCATAATAATCTCCATTTTTATTGTGATTGGGCACTATAACAAGTTTTAATCACTAGGATGCATAGTTTTGAAGCTTCGGATTTGGAAGAAAAGCCTTTCTTTCCACTTTCTTCCTTAGAATCAAAGTTCATTGACCAAGTGAGACAAGTATGGATTATCATAATAATCTCTAGTCATTTGATGATTGGGCATCATAAACACATTCTTCTTATTTGGATACATGGTTTTGATGCTTTGGTTTTGAAAAAAAAGGTTTTCGTTCCACTATTTTCCTTAGAATCAATGTTCATCCCTTAAACGAGATAAACTTGGCTTATCAAAATAGTCACCATTCATTTTGTGATTAGGCAAGGTTAAGACATTCTTTTCATTAGGATAAACGATCTTGATGCTTTGATTTGGCAAGAAAAGCATTTCATTCCACCATTTTACTTAGAATTAAAGCTTATCCCTTAAATGGGACAACCTTAGATTCTAGTAATAATCTCCATTCTTTCGGTGATTACGCACCATAAACACATTCTTCTTATTGGTATACATGGTTTTAATGATTTGACCAAGTAACAGAAGCTTTTCACTGTACCATTTTCTTTAAAATCAAAGTTCATCCATTCTGTGACAAACTTCGATTCTTATAATAATCTCTATTTTTTTTTAATTTTTGGGCACTATAAACACATTCTACTTATTAGGATACACAGTTTTGATCCTTTAGTTTTGAAAGAAAAGCTTTTCTTTCCACTTTTTCCCTTAGAATCGAAGTTCATTCATCAAGTAACACAAACATGGATTATATTAATAATCTCTATTCATTTGGTGATTGGGTAGTATAAACATATTCTTCTCATTTGGATACATGGTTTTGATGCTTTGGTTTAGAAAGAAAAGTATTTATTTCTGCCATTTTCCTTATAATCAAAGTTCATCCTTCAAACGAGATAAACTTGGATTATCGTAATAGCCTCTATTCGATTTATGATTAGCATGATAAACATATTCTCGTTATTGGGATACACAGTTTTGATGCTTGGATTTGGCAAAGGAAGCTTTTCATCCTATATATTTTCTTTAGAATCAAAGCTCATCCCTCAAATAGGATAAACTTAGATTCTCATAACAATCTCAATTCTTTTAGTGATTGGGCACCATAAACACATTCTCATTGGTATAGATGGTTTTATTGCTCTAACTTGGCATGAGAAGCTTTTCATTGCACCATGTTCTTTAGAATTAAATTTCATCCAACATAGGACAAACTAGGATTCTTATAATAATCTTCATTTTTACTATGATTTAATAATATAAATAAGTTTTACTCACTAGGATACATAGTTTTGAAGCTTTGGTTTTGAAAGAAAAGCCTTTCTTTTCATCTTTTTCTTTAAAACGAAAGTTTATCCACCAAGTGAGATAAACATGGATTATCATAACAATCTTCATTCATTTGGTGATTGGGCACACAAACATATTCTCCTTATTTGGATACATGATTTTGATGCTTTGGTTTTGAAAGAAAAGCCTTTTATTTCACCATTTTCCTTATAATCAAGGTTTATCACTCAAATGAGACAAACTTGGATTATCATAACAATCTCCATTAATTTTGTGATTAGGCAAGATCAACACATTCTTTTCATTGGGATCAATAGTCTTGATGCTTTGATTTGGCAAGAGAAGCTTTTCATTCCACCATTTTCCTTAGAATCAAAGCTTATCCCTCAAATAGGACAAACTTAGATTCTTGAAATAATCTCCATTCTTTCGGTGATTGGGCACCATAAACATATTTCCTCATTGGTATACGTGGCTTTAATGATTTGAGTTGGCAAGATAAGCGTTTCATTATGCCATTTTCTTTAGAATCAAAGTTCATCCATCATAGGATAACTTTGGATTCTTATAATAATCTCTAATCTTTTTGTATTTGGGCACTATAAACATATTTTACTCACTAGGATACATGGTTTTAATGCTTTGGTTTTGAAAGAAAAGCTTCTCTTTCCACATTTCTTCTTATAATCAAAGTTTATCCATCAAGAGAAACAAACATCGATTATTATAATAATCTTCATTCATTTGGTTATTGGGTAATATAAACACATTCTCCTTATTTGGATACACGGTTTGGATGCTTTGGTTTAAAAAACAAGCTTTTCTTTCTACACTTTCCTTTGAATAGAGGTTCATTCCTCCAAAAGGATAAACTTGTATTATCATAAAATTCTCCATTTATTTTGAGATTGGGCATGATAAATGCATTCTCTTCATTGGGATACATAGTTTTGATGCTTTGATTTGGCAAGAGAAGCTTTTCATTCCACTATTTACTTTAATATTAAAGCTCATCCCTTAAATGGGACAAATGTAGATTATCATAGTAATCTTCATTTTTTCAGTGATTGGGCACCATAAATACATTCTTCTCATTGGTATACATGGTTTTAATGATTTAACTTGGCAAGAGAAGCTTTTTATTGTATCATTTTCTTTAGAATTAAGGTTTATCCATCATAAGACAAACTTGGATTCTCATAACAATCTCTATTCCTTTTGTGATTAGGCACTATAAACACGGTTTACTTATTAGGATACACAATTTTAATGTTTAGTTATGAAAGAAAAGCTTTTTTTTCCACATTTTTTCCTTATAATCAAAGTTTATCCATCAAGAGAGATAAACATGGATTATCATAATTATCTCCATTCATTTGGTTATTGGGCAATATAAACATATTGTCCTTATTTGGATGCATGGTTTGGATGCATTAGTTTTGAAAGAAAAGCTTTTCTTTCTGCCACTTTCCTTAGAATAGAGGTTCATCCTTCAAATGGGATAAACTTGTATATCGTAATACTCTCTATTCATTTTAAGATAGGGCATGATAAATGCATTCTCTTTATTGGGATATATAGTTTTGATGCTTTGATTTGGCAAAGAGAAACTTTTCATTCTATTATTTGCCTTAATATCAAAGCTCATCCCTCAAATGGGACAAATGTAGATTCTTCTAGTAATCTCTATTCTTTCAGTGATTATGCACTATAAACACATTCTTCTCATTGGTATACATGGTTTTAATGCTTTGACTTAGCAAGCAAAGCTTTTCATTGCACCATTTTCTTTAGAATTAAGGCTCGTTCATTATGGGACAAACTTGGATTCTCATAAGAATCTCTATTTTTATTGTGATTGGGCACTATAAACACTGTCTACTCAGTAGGATACACAATTTTAATGTTTTAGTTTTGAAAAAAAAGCTTTTCTTTCCACATTTTTCCTTATAATCAAAGTTTATCCATCAAGAGAGATAAACATGGATTATCATAATAATCTCCATTTATTCAGTTGTTGGGCAATATAAACACGTTGCCTTCATTTGGATACATGGTTTGGATGCATGGTTTTGAAAGAAAAGCTTTTCATTCTACCACTTTCCTTAGAATAGAGGTTCATCCTTCAAACGGGATAAACTTGTATTATCATAATACTCTCCATTTGTTTTGAGATTGGGCATGATAAATGCATGCTTTTTATCGGGATATATAGTTTTAATGCTTTGATTTGGCAAGAAAAGCCTTTCATTCCACTATTTGCCTTAATATCAAAGCTCATCCCTTAAACGGGACAAACATAGAGTAATCTCCATTCTTTCAGTGATTAAGCACCATAAACACATTCTCCTCATTGGTATACATGGTTTTAATGCTTTGACTTGGTAAGAGAAGCTTTTCATTACACCATTTTCTGTAGAATTAAGGCTCATCCATCATGGGACAAACTTGGATTCTCATAACAATCTCTATTCTTTTTGTGATTGGGTATTATAAGCATGTTCTACTCATGAGGATACACAATTTTAATGTTTTAACTTTGAAATAAAAGCTTTTCTTTCCACTTTTTTCCTTATAATCAAAATTCATCCATCAGGAGAGATAAACATGGGTTATTGTAATAATCTCCATTCATTTGGTTATAGGCACTATAAACATATTTTCCTTATTAAGATATAGGGTTTGGATGCTTTGAATTGGAAAAAAGCTATTCTTTCCACCATTTTCCTTAGAATAACAGTTCATCCTTTAAATAGGACAAACTTAGATTATTGTAATAGTCTCTATTTGTTTCATGATTGGGCATGATAAACACATTCTCTTTATTGGGATAAAGTTTTAATGCTTTGATTTGGCAAGAAAAGCTTTTCATTCCACCATTTGCCTTGGAATCAAAGCTCATCCCTCAAATGGGACAAACTTAGATTCTCATAATAATCTTTATTTTTTGGTGATTGGGCACTGTAAACACATTTTCTTCATTAGTGTACATGCTTTTAGTACTTTGACTTGGCAGGAGAAGCTTTTCATTGCACCATTTTCTTTATAATCAAAGTCCATCCATCATATGACAAACTTGGATTCTTATAATAATCTCCATTTATGATTAGGCACTATAAACATGTTTTACTCACTATGATACATGGTTTTGATGCTTTAGTTTAAAAAAATGCTTTTTTTTCTACATTTTTCCTTTGAATCAAAGTTCATCCACTAAGTGAGATAGATGTCGTTGTTGTAATAATCTCTATTCATTTGGTGATTGGACACTACAAACACATTCCCCTTATTTGGATACATGATTTTGATGTTTTGGTTTGGAGAGAAAAGCTTTTCTTTCCATCATTTTCCTTAGAATATAGGTTCATCCCTCAAATAAAACAAACTTGGATTATCATAATAGTCTTCAATCATTTTATGATTGGGCATGATAAACACATTTTCTTCATTGAGATTCATAGTTTTGATGCTTTAATTTGGCAAGAGAAGCTTTTTATTCCACTAGTTGCCTTAGAATCAAAGCTCATCCCTCAAATAGGACAAACTTAGATTCTTATAAGAAACTTCATTTTTTTAGTGATTGGGTACCATAAACACATCTTCCTCATTGGTATACCTGGTTTTAATGCCTTGACTTAGCAAGAAAAGCTTTCCATTGCATATTTTCTTTAGAATCAAAGTTCATCCATCATGGGACAAACTTGGATTTTTATAATAATCTCTATTTTTTTGTGATTGGACACTATAAACACATTTTACTGACTAGGATACACAGTTTTGATACTTTATTTTTCAAAGAAAAGCTTTTCTTTCCACCTTTTTCCTTATAATCAATGTTTATCCATCAAGTGAGACAAACATGGATTATCGTAATAATCTCCATTCATTTGACGATTGGGCACCATAAACACATTCTCCTCAATTGTATCCATAGTTTTGATGCTTTGGTTTGGAAAGAAAAGCTTTTTTTTCTCACCATTTTCTTTAGAATCAAGGTTCATCTCGCAAACGGGACAAACTTGGATTATTGTCATATTCTTTATTTATTTTATGGTTGGCATCATAAACACATTTTCTTTATTAGGATACACAGTTTTGATGCTTTGATTTGGCAAAAGAAGCTTTTCATTCCACTATTTTTTGTAGAATCAAAACTTGTCCCTTAAAGGGAATAAACTTAGATTCTTAAAATAATCTCCATTCTTTTGGTGATTGGGCACCATAAACATACTCTTCTTATTGGCATATATGGTTTTAATGCTTTGACGTGGCAAGAGAAGCATTTCATTACACTATTTTCTTTGAAATCAAAGTTCATCCATCATGGGACGAACTTGGATTCTTATAATAATCTCCTTTTCTTTTGTGATTAGGCACTATAAACATGTTCCTCTCCCTAGGTTACATGGTTTTGATGCCTTAGTTTTGATAGAAAAGCTGTTCTTTTCACTTTTCTCCTTCAAATCAAAGTTCATCTATTAAGTGAGACAAGCATGGATTATCAAAATAATATCTATTCATTTGGTGATTGGGCACAATAAACACGCCCTCCTTATTTGGATACACGGTTTTAATGCTTTGGTTTGGAAGGGAAAACTTTTCTTTTCACCATTTTCCTTAGAATCAAGGTTCATCCCTTAAACAAGATAAACTTGGATTATCGTAATAGTCTCCATTCATTTTGTGATTGGGCATGATAGACACATTCTCTTCATTGTGATACACAGTTTTGATTGTTTGATTTAGAAAGAGAAGCTATTCATTCCACCATTTTCCTTAGAATTAAAGCTCATCACTCAAATGGGACAACTTAGATTCTCATAACAATCTTTATTTTTTTTGGGGATTGGGCACCATAAACATATTTTCCTTATTAGTATACATGGTTTTAATGCTTTGACTTGGTAAGAGACGTTTTTCATTGCACCATTTTCTTTAGAATCAAAGTTCATCGATTTTGGGACAAACTTGGATTCTCATATTAATCTCCATTCTTTTTATTATTGGGCACTATAAACATTATCTACTTACTAAGATACACGATTTTGATGCTTTAGTTTTGAAAGAAAAGCATTTCTTTCCACCTTTTTCCTTAGAATCGATGTTCACTCATCAACCAAGACAAACATGGATTATGGTAATAATCTTTATTCATTTGGTTATAGGCCACTATAAACACATTCGACTTACTGGGATACATGGTTTTGATCTTTTGGTTTTGAAAAAAAAAGTTTTTCTTTCCACTATCTTCCTTAGAATCAACATTCATCCCCTAAACGAGATAAACTTGGATTACCATAATAGTCTTCATTCATTTTGTTATTCGGCATGATAAACACATTTTATTCATTAGGATACATAATTTTGATACTTTGATTTGGCAAGAAAAGCTTTTCATTCTACCATTTTCCTTAGAATCAAAGCTTATCCCTCAAATGGGATAAACTTAGATTCTCGTAATTATTTTCATTCTTTCGATGATTAGGCACCATAAACACGTTCTCTTCACTGGTATACATGCTTTTAATGCTTTAACTTGGTAATAGAAGATTTTCATTGCACCATTTACTTTAGAATCAAAGTTTTCCATCATGGAATAAACTTGGATTCTTAAAATAATTTGCATTCTTTTAGTGGTTGGCCATTATAAACACATTCTACTCACTAGGTTACACGGTTTTGATTCTTTATATTTGAAAAAAAAAGCTTTGCTTTCCACCTTTTTTCTTTATGATCAAAGTTCATCCATCAAGTAAGAAAAACATGGATTATCATAATAATCTCTATTTATTTGGTGATTAGGCACAATAAACATGTTCTCTCCATTTGTATACATGGTTTTAATGCTTTGGTTTGGCAAGAAAAGCTTTTCATTCCACCATTTTTCTTAAAATCAAAGCTCATCTGTCAAATAGGACAAATACAGATTTTTGAAATAATCTCTATTCTTTCAGTGATAGTGCCCCATAAAGACATTCTCCTCATTGGTATATGTGGTTTTAATGCTTTGACTTCGAAAGAAAAGCTTTTCTTTGCACTATTTTCTTTAGAATCAAAGTTTATCTATAGTAGGACAAACTTGGCTTCTCATAATAATCATTATTCTTTTTGTGATTGGACACTATAAACACATTCTACTGACTAGGATACACGATTTTGATACTTTGATTGAGCAAGATAAGCTTTTCATTCCACCATTTTCTTTGGAATCAAAGTTCATCCATCATGGGATAAGCTAGGATTTTCATAATAATCTCCATTTTCTTTGTGATTGGGCATTATAAAAAAATTTTACTTAGTAGTATACATGGTTTTAATACTTTAGTTTTGAAAGAAAATCTTTTCTTTCCACCTCTTTCCCTAGAAACAAAGTCCATTTATAAAGAGAGATAAACATACATTATTGTAATAATCTTTATTCATTTGGTGATTGGGTACTATAAATGCATTCTCCTCATTTGGATACATGATTTTGATGCTTTAGCTTTCTTTCCACCTTTTTCCTTAGAATCAAGCTTTATCCCTCAAAGGAGACAAACTTGGATTATCGTAATAGTCTCCATTCATTTTGTGATTTCACATGATAAACACATTTTCTTCATTGCGATACATAGTTTTGGCACTTTGGTTTGGAATGAAAAGCTTTTCTTTCCACTATTTTCCATAGAATCAAGGTTCATCCCTTAAATGGGACAAACATGGATTATCGTAATAGAGTCTATTCATTTTATGCTTGGGCATGATAAACACATTCTCTTTAGTAGGATACATAGTTTTGATGCTTTGATTTGGCAAGAAATGCTTTTCATTCCACCATTTTCCTTAAGATCAAAGCTCATCCCTCAAATAGGACAAACTTAGATTCTCATAAAAATCTCTATGCTTTAGGTGATTGGGCGCCATAAACATATTCTTCTTAGTAAACATGGTTTTAATCCTTTAACTTGGTAAGGGAAGCTTTTCACTGCACCATTTTCTTTAGATTCAAAGTTCATCCATCATGGAACAAACTTGGATTCTTATAATAATCTCAATTCTTTTTATGGTTAGGCACTATAAATAAGTTTCACTCACTAGGATACATAGTTTTGATGCTTTAGTTTTGAAAGAAAAGCTTTTCTTTACACCTTTTTCCTTCAAATCAAAGTTTATTTACTAAGTGAGGTAAACATTGATTGTCATAATAATCTCTATTCATTTGGTGATTAGGCACCATAAACGTATTCTCCTTATTTGGATACATGATTTTGATGCTTTGGTTTGGAAAGAAAAGCTTTTCTTTCCATGATTTTCCTTAGAATCAAGGTTTATCCCTTAAATAGGACAAACTTGGATTATCGTAATAGTCTCTATTCATTTTGTGATTGGGCATGATAAACATATTCTGTTCATTGGTATACATAGTTTTGATGCTTTGATTTGGCAATAGAAGCTTTTCATTTTGCTATTTTTCTTAAAGTTAAAGCTCATCCCTCAAATGGGTCAAACTTAAATTGTCAAAATAAACTCTATTCTTTCAGTGAATGGGCACCATAAACACATTCTCCTCATTGGTATCATGGTTTTAATGCTTTTAGTTGGTAAGAGAAGCTTTTCTTTGCACCATTTTCTTTAGAATCAAAGCTAGCATGTCATAAGACAAACTTGAATTCCCATAATAATTTCCATTCTTTTTTGATTGGGAGCTATAAACACGTTCTACTCACTAGGATACATGGTTTTGTTACCTTAATTTTAAAGGAAAAGCTTTTTTTCCACCTTCTTCTTTAGAATCAAAGTTTGTTTATCAAGTGAAATAAACATGGATTTTCATAATAATCTTAATTCATTTGGTGAATTGGCACTACAAACACATTCTCCTTATTTGGATTTATGGTTTTGACGCTTTGGTTTACAAAGAAATGCTTTTTTTCCTCTATTTTCATTAGAATCAAGGTTCGCCCCTTAAATGGGTAAAACTTGGACTATTATAATAGTCTCCATTCATTTTGTGATTGAGAGTGATAAACACCTTCTTTTCATTAGGATACATAGTTTTGATGCTTTAATTTGGTAAAAGAAGCTTTTTATTCTCCCATTTTGCTTAGAATTAAAGCTCATCCCTCAAATGGGACAAACTTAGATTCTTGAAATAATCTCTATTCTTTTGGTGATTGGGCACCACGAACACATTCTCCTCATCGGTATACATGGTTTTAATGCTTTGACATGGTAAGAGAAGCTTTTCTTTGCACTATTTTCTTTAGAATCAAAGTTTATCCTTCATGCGACAAACTTGGATACTCATAAGAATCTCTATTCTTTTTGTTATTAGGCACTACAAACACTCTCTACTTATTACTATACATGGTTTTGATGCTTTGATTTTGAGAGAAAAGCTCTTTTTTCCACTTTTTTTCCTTAGAATAAAAGTTCAATTAAGTAAGATAAACATGGATTATCATAATAATCTCTTTTCATTTGGGATTAGGCATCATAAACACATTTTCTTTATTTGGATACACGGTTTTAATACTTTGGTTTAGAAAGAAAAGCTTTTCTTTCCATCATTTTCCTTAGAGTCAAGGTTCATCCCTTAAATGGGCCAAACTTGGATTATCGTAATAGTTTCTATTCATTTTGTGATTGGGCATGGTAAACACATTCTCATCATTTAAATACATAGTTTTGATGCTTTCATTTAGTAAAAGAAGCTTTTCATTCCATCATTTTCCTTAAAATCAAAGCTTATCCCTTAAATAGGATAAACTTAGATTCTCGTAGTAATCTCTATTCTTTTGGTGATTGGTGCCACAAACACATTTTCCTCATTGGTAGACATGGTTTTGATTCTTTGACATGGCAGGAGAAGCTTTGTGTTGCACCATTATCCTTAGAATAAAAGTTCATCCATTATAGGACAAACTTGGATTCTCATGATAATCTCCATCTTTTTGTGATTGGAACTATAAACCCATTCTACTCACTAGGATACACGATTTTAATGCTTTGATTTGGCAAGAGAACCTTTTCATTCCACTATTTTCCTAAGAATCAAAGCTCATCCCTTAAATGGGATGAACTTAGATTCTTATAATAATCTCTATTCTTTTGATGATTGGGTACCATAAAGACATTTTCCTCATTGGCGTGCATGGTTTTAATGCTTTGACTTGGCAAGAGAAACTTTTCTTTGCACTATTTTCTTTAGAACCAAAGTTCGTCCATCATAGGATAAACTTGGATTCTTATAATAATCTTAATTCTTTCTATGATTGGGCACTACAAACATGTTTTACTCACTAGTATATAGGGATTGGATGCTTTGGTTTCGAAAGAAAAGCTTTTTTTCCACCTTTTTTCGTAGAATCAAAGTTTATCCATAGATGAAACAAACTTGGATTATCATAATAGTCTCTAATCATTTGGTGCTTGGGCATGATAAACACTTTCTCTTCATTGGGATGCACCGTTTTGACGTTTTGTTTGGAAAGAAAAGATTTTTTTCCACCATTTTCATTAGAATCAACGTTCTTCCCTCAAATGGGACAAACATGGATAATTATAATAGACTCCCTTCATTTTGAGATTGGGCATAATAAACACATTCTCTTTATTAGGATACATAATTTTGATGCATTGATTTAACAAGAAAGCTTTTTATTCCACCATTTTCCTTAGAATCAAAGCTCATCCCTCATATAGGACAAACTTAGATTCTCATGATAATCACCATTCTTTTGGTGAGTGGGCACCATAAATATATTCTCCTCATTGGTAAACATGGTTTTAATGCTTTGACTTGGCCCAAAAGCTTTTCACTGCACCATTTTCTTTAGAATCAAAGTTCATCCATCATAGGACAAACTTGTATTCTTATAATAATCTCCATTCTTTTTGTGATTGGGCATTATAAACATGTTCTACTCACTAGGATACACGGTTTTAATGCTTTAGTCTTGAAAGAATAGCTTTTCTTTCCACCTTTTTCCTTAGAATCAATGTTCATTTGTCAACTGAGACAAACATGGATTATCATAATAATCTCCATTCATTTGGTGATTAGGCACTATAAACACATTTTTTTCATTTAGATACACAATTTTGATGCTTTGGTTTGGAAAGAAAAGCTTTTTTTTCCATCATTTTCCTTAGAATCAAGTTCATCACTTTTCTTTCCATCATTTTCAAGTTCATCCTTCAAACAAGACAAACTTGGATTACCATAATAGTTTCCATTCATTTTATGATTGGGTATAATAAACACATTCTTTTCATTAGGATACACACTTTTGATGGTTTGATTTAGTGAAAAAAGCTCTTCACTCCCTTATTTTTTTTAGAATCAAAGCTTATCCCTCGAATGGGATAAACTTAGATTCTCGAAGTAACTCTATTCTTTCGGTGGTTGGGCAGCATAAATACATTCTCCTCAGTAGTATACATAGTTTTAATGCTTTTACTTGGCAAGAGAAGCTTTTCATTGCACCATTTTCTTTAGAATCAAAGGTAGTCCATCATGGGACAAACTTGGATTTCTTAACAATCTCTATTCTTTTTGTGATTGGGCACTATATACATGTTTTACTCACTAGGATACATAATTTTGACGCTTTAGTTTTGAAAGAAAGCTTTTCTTTCTAGCTTTTCCCTTAGAATCAAAGCTCATTTATCAAGTTAGACAAACACGGATTATCATAAGAATCTTCATACATATGGTGATTGGGCATTATAAATAGATTCTCTTTATTTGTATACATGATTTTTCTCCTCTTTTGGATACACAATTTTGATGCATTGGTTTGGAAATAAAAGCTTTTCTTTCCATCATTTTCCTTAGAATCAAGGTTCATCCCTCAAATAGGATAAGCTTAGATTATCATAATCGTCTCTATTTTTTTGTGATTGGGCATAATTAACATATTCTCTTATTTAGGATACACAGTTTTGATGCTTTGATTTATAAAGATAAGCTTTTCATTCCACTATTATCCTTAGAATCAAAGTTCATCCCTCAAATAGGGTAAACTTAGATTCTTGAACTAATTTCAATTTTTTCGAGGATTGGGCACCATAAAGAGATTCCCCTCATTTGCATACATGGTTTTAATTTTTTAGCCGAGTAACAGACGCTTTTCATTACACTAATTTCTTTAGAATCAAAGTTAGTCCATCATAAGGCAAACTTGGATTATTATAATAATCTTTATTCTTCTTACGATTAGGCACTATAAACACATTCTACTCATTAATATACACTATTTTGATGATTTGGCTTTCAATGAAAAGCTCTTCTTTCCACCTTTTACCTTGAAATCAAAGTTCATTCATCGAATGAGACAAACATGGATTATCGCAATAATCTTCATCCGTTTGGTGATTAGGCACTATAAACACATTATTTGCATTTGGATACACGATTTGGATGCTTTGGTTTGCAAAGAAAACCTTTTATTTCCACCATTTTCCTTTGAATCAAGGTTCATCCCTCAACTATGACAAACTTGGATTATCGTAATAGTCTCCATTCATTTTGTAATTGGGCATGATAAACACATTCTTTTCATTGTGATATACAGTTTTAATGCTTTGATTTGGCATGAAAAAGTTTTTATCTTACCATTTTCCTTAAAATTAAAGCTCATCCCTTAAATGGGGCAAACTTAGATTTTCAAAATAATCTTCATTCTTTCGGTGATTCGGCACCATAAACATATTCTCCTCATGCATGGTTTTAATGCTTTGACTTGGCAAGAAAAGTTTTTCATTGCACCATTTTCTTTAGAGTCAAAGTTCATCCATCTTCGGACAAACTTGGATTCTTATAATAATCTCTATTTTTTTTATTGGACACTATAAACATATTTTACTTACTAGGATACACTGTTTTGATGCTTTGATTTGGCAAGATAAGCTTTTCATTCCACCATATTCCCAGAATCAAGGCTCATCCCCTAAATGGGACAAACTTAAATTCTCGAAATAATCTTCATTCTTTCGGTGATTGGGCACCATAAACATATTCTTTTCATTGGTATACGTGGTTTTAATGCTTTCACTTAGCAAGAAAAACTTTTCATTGCACCATTTTGTTTAGACTTGAAGTTTTTCCATTATGGGACAAACTTGGATTCTTATAATAATCCCAATTCATTTTGAGTGGGCACTACTAACACATTCTACTCACTAGTATGTCGAGTTTTGATGCTTTGGTTATAAAAGAAAAGCTTTTCTTTCCACCTTTCTCTTTAGAATCAAAGTTCATCCATCAAGTGAGACAAACATTGATTATCATAATAATCTTTATTTAATTGGTGATTAGGCACTATAAACACATTCTCTTTATTTGGGTGCACGGTTTTGTCACTTTGATTTTGAAAGAAAAGCTTTTTTTTCCCACTATTTCTTTAGAGTCAAGATTCATCGCTCAAATCAGACAAACTTGGATTATCATAATGGTCCCTATTCATTTTGTGATTGGGCATGATAAACACATTCTGTTCACTAGGATGTACAGTTTTGATGTTTTGATTTGGCAAGAGAAGCTTTTCATTCCACCATTTTCCTTAAGATTAAAGCTCATCCCTCAAATTGGACAAACATAGATTCTCATAATAATCTCTATTTCTTCGGTGATTGGGCACCATAAACATATTCTCTTCATCGACAAACATGGTTTTAATGCTTTGACTTGGCAAGAGAAGTTTTTCACTGCATTATTTTCATTAGAATTAAAGTTCTTCCACCATAAGACAAACTTGGATTCTCATAATAATCTCCATTCTTTTTGTGATTGGGCACTATAAACAGGTTTTCCTCGCTAGGATACATGGTTTTGATGCTTTAGTTTTGAAAGAAAAGCTTTTCTTTCTAGCTTTTTCCATTGAATCAAAGTTCATCTGTCGAGTGAGGCAAACAAGGATTATCATAATAATCTCTATTCATTTGGTGATTGGGCACTATAAGCACACTATCCTAATTTGGATACACAGTTTTAATGCTTTGGTTTGGAAAAAAATGCTTATTTTTCCATCATTTTCCTTAGAATCAAGGTTAATCCCTCAAATGGGACAAACTTGGATAATCGTAATAGTCTCCATTCATTTTGTGCTTGGGCATGATAAACATATTCTCTTCATTGGGATACATAGTTTTGATGCTTTGATTTGGCAAGAGAAGCTTTTCATTCCACCATTTTCCTTAAAATCAAAGCTCATCCCTTAAATGGGACAAACTTAGATTTTCATAGTAATCCCTATTCTTTTAGGGATTAGGTGCCATAAACATATTCTCCTCGTTAGTATACATGGTTTTGATTCTTTGGATTGGCAAGAAAAGCTTTTCATTGCACCATTTACCTTAGAATCAAAGTTCATCCGTCATGGGACAAACTTGGATTCTCAAAATAATCTTCATTCCTTTTGTGATTGGGCACTATAAACATGTTCTGCTCACTAGGATACACAGTTTTGATGCCTACTTTTGAAAGAAAAACTTTTTTTCCACCTTTTCCTTATAATCAAAGTTCATCTACCAAGTGAGACACATATGGATTATCATAATAATCTTCATTTATTTGGTGATTGGGCACTATAAACACATTCTCCTCATTTAGGCATACAGTTTTAACGCTTTCATTTAGTAAGAAAAGCTTTTATTTCCACCATTTTCTTTAGAGTCAAGGTTCATCCCTCAAGTGGGACAAATTTGGATTATTGTAATAGTCTCATTCATTTTCTGATTAGGCATGATAAATAAATTTTCTTCATTGGGATACATAGTTTTGGTGCTTTCATTTAGCAAGAAAAGCTTTTTATTCCGTCATTTTTCTTAAAATCAAAGCTCATTCTTCAAATGGGATAAACTTAGATTCTCAAAATAATATCCATTCTTTCAGTGGTTAGGTACCATATACATATTCTCCTCATTGGTATACGTGGTTTTAATCTTTTACTTGGCAAAAGAAGTTTTTTCTTGCACCATTTTCTTTAAAATTAAATTTAGTCTATCATGGGACAAACTTGGATTCTCTTAATAATCTCCAGTCGTTTTACGATTAGGCATTATAAACACGTTTTACTCACAAGGATACATGATTTTGATGTTTAGTTCTGAATGAAAAGCTTTTCTATCTAGCTTTTTCACTAGAATCAAAGTTCATTTATCAAATTAGACAAACAAGGATTATCGTAATAATCTCAATTCATTTAGTGATTGGGTACTATAAAAGCATTAGCTTCATTTGGATACATGGTTTTGATTTTTGGCTTGCAAAGAAATGATATTCTTTCCTTCATTTTTTTTATAATCAACGTTTATCCCTTGAACGGGACAAAGTTAAATCATTGTAATAGTTTTTATTCATTTTGGGATTAGGAACGATAAACACATTCTTTTCATTGGGACACATGGTTTTGTTGCTTTGATTTGGAAATATAAGCTTTTTATTCCACCATTTTCCTTAGAATCAAAGCTCATCCCTCAAATGGGACAAACTTAAATTCTTATAATAATCTTTATTTTTTAAGTGATTAGGGACCATAAACACATTCTCCTCATTAGTATACATGGTTTTAACGCATTGACCTTGCAAGAGACATTCTTTATTGCACCAATTCCTCTAGAATCAAAGTTCATCCATCATAGGATAAACTTGGATTCTTATAATAATCTCCATCTTTTTTGCGATTACACACTATAAACATGTTTTACTAATTAGGATGCATGGTTTTTAAAGAAAAGCTTTTCTTTCCATCTTTTTCCTTCAAATCAAAGCTCATCCATCAAGTGAGACAAAATGGATTATTATAATAATATCCATTCATTTAGTGATTGGACACTATAAACACATTTTTCTCTTCTAGATAAATGACTGTAAGGCTTTAGTTTGGAAAGAAAAGCTTTTCTTTTCATCATTTTCCTTAGAATCAAGGTTCATCCCTTAAATGGGATAAACTTGGATTATCATAATAACCTCTATTTATTTTGTGATTGGGCATGATAAATACATTCTCTTCATTGGGATACATAGTTTTGATGCTTTGATTTGGTAAGAAAAGCTTTTCATGCCACCATTTTTCTTAAAATCGAAGCTTATCCCTTAAATGGGACAAACTTAGATTCTTATAGTAATTTCCATTCTTTTAGGGATTAGGTGCCATAAACACATTCTTCTCGTTACTATACATGGTTTTGATTCTTTGGATTGGCAAGAAATGCTTTTCATTGCACCATTTTCCTTAGAATCAAAGTTCATCCATCATGGGATAAACTTGGATTCTCAAAATAATGTTCATTCTTTTTGTGATTGGACATCTCACTAGGATACACGATTTTGATGCCTTAGTTTTGAAAAAAAAAAGCTTTTTTTTTCACCTTTTTCCTTAGAATCAAAGTTCATCTATCAAGTGAGACACACATGGATTATTGTAATAATCGTTATTCATTTGATGATTAGGCACCACCAACACATTCTTCTCATTTGGGCACGTGGTTTTGACGCTTTCATTTGGTAAGAAAAGCTTTTATTTCCACTATTTTCTTTAGAGTCAAGGTTCATCCCTCAAGTGGGATAAACTTGGATTATTATAATACTCTCATTCATTTTGTGATTGGGCATGATAAACAAATTTTCTTCATTAGGATACACAGTTTTGATGCTTTCATTTGGCAAGAGAAGCTTTTCATTCTCCTATTTTCCTTAGAATTAAAGTTCATTCTTCGAATGGGATAAGCTTAGATTCTCAAAATAATATCCATTCTTTCGGTGATTAGGTATCATAAACATATTCTCCTTATTGGTATTCGTGGTTTTAATCTTTTACTTGGCAAGAAAAGCTTTTCCTTACACCATTTTCTTTAAAATCAAAGTTAGTCCATCATGGGGTAAATTTGGATTCTCTTAATAATCTCCAGTCTTTCTGTGATTGGACACTATAAACACGTTTTACTCACTAGGATACATGATTTTGATGCTTTAGTTCTGAATGAAAATCTTTTCTATCTAGCTTTTTTCTTAAAATCAAAGTTCATTTATCAAATTAGACAAACAAGGATTATCATAATAATCTCAATTTATTTGGTGATTGGGTGCTATAAAAGCATTAGCTTTATTTGGATACATGGTTTTAATTTTTGGCTTGCAAAGAAATGCTATTCTTTCCTCCATTTTCTTTAGAATCAAGCTTTATCCTTTAAACAGGATAAAGTTGAATCATTGTAATAGTCTCTATTCATTTTGGGATTAGGAATGATAACGTATTCTTTTCATTGGGACACATGGTTTTGTTGCTTTGATTTGGAAAGAGAAGCTTTTCATTCCACCATTTTCCTTAGAATCAAAGCTCATCCCTCAAATGGGACAAACTTAGATTCTCAAAATAATCTCCATTCTTTCAGTGATTAGGTACCATAATCACATTCTCCTCATTAGTACACACGATTTTAATGCATTGACCTTGCAAGAGACGCTTCTCATTGCACCAATTTCTCTAGAATCAAAGTTCATCCATCATGGGACAAACTTGGATTCTCATAATAATCTTCATTCTTTTTGCGATTACACACTATAAACGTGTTTTACTAATTAGGATACATGGTTTTGATGCTTTGGTTTTGACAGAAAAGCTTTTCTTTCCACCTTTTTCCTTTGAATCAAAGTTCATCCATAAAGTGAGACAAAGATGGATTATCATAATAATCTCTATTCATTTAGTGATTGGGCACTATAAACACATTCTTCTCTTTTAGATGCATGAGTTTGAGGCTTTGGTTTGGAATAAAAAGCTTTTCATTTTATCATTTTCCTTAGAATCAAGGTTCATCCTTCAAATTGGGACAAACTTGGATTATCGTAATAGTCTCCTTTCATTTTGTGATTGGGTATGATAAACACATTTTCTTCATTAGGATACATAGTTTTAATGCTTTGATTTGTTAAGAGAAGCTTTTTGTTCAACCATTTTTTGTATAATCAAAGCTCTTCCCTCAAGTGGGATAAACTTAGATTCTCGAAATAATCTCTATTCTTTATGTGATTGGGCACCATAAACAAATTCCCTTTATTGGTATACATGGTTTTAATGCTTTGACCTAGCAAGGATTACTCTTCATTGGACCATTTTCTTTAGAATCAAAGTTAGTCTATCATGGGATAAACTTGGATTCTTATAATAATCTCTATTCTTTTTGTGATTAGGCAGTATAAACACCTTCACTCATTAGCATACACAGTTTTGATGCTTTAGTTTTGAAGGACAAGCTTTTCTTTCCAACTTTTTCCCTGGAATTAAAATTTATCCATCAAGTGAGATAAACATGGGTTATCATAATAATCTCCATTCGTTTGGTGATTGGGCACTATAAACACATTATTCGAATTTGGATACATGGTTTTGATGCTTTGGTTTATAAAGAAAAGCTTTTTTTTCCACTATTTTCCTTTAAATCAAGGTTCATCCCTTAAATGAGACAAAATTGGATTATCATAATAGCCTCCATTCATTTTGTGATTGGGCATGATGAACACATTCTCTTCATTAGGATACATAGTTTTGATGCTTCGATTTGGCAAAAGAAGTTTTTTATTCACCATTTTCCTTCGAATCAAAGCTCAACCCTCAAATGGGATAAGCTTAGATTCTTAAAATAATCTTCATTCTTTTAGAGATTTGACATCGTAAATAGATTCTCCTTATTGATATACAAGATTTTAATGCTTTGACTTGGAAAGAGAAAATTTCCATTGCATCATTTCTTTATAGTCAAATTTAGTCCATCATGAGACAAATTTGGATTCTCATAATAATCTTCATTCTTTTTGTGATGGGCACTATAAACAAGTTCTAATTACTAGGATACATGATTTTGACACTTTAGTTTTAAACGAAAAGCCTTTCTTTCCATATTTTTTTGCAGAATCAAAGTTAATCTATCAAGTGAGACAAACATGGATTATCATAATAATCTCCATTCATTTGGTTATTGGACACATAAACATATTCTCCTTATTTGGATACATGGTTTGATGTTTTGTTTTATAAAAAATGCTTTTTTTCCTCTATTTTCCTTGTAATCAAGGTTCATCGCTAAAACGAGATAAACTTGAATTATCATAATAGTCTCCATTCGTTTTGAGATTGGGCATGATAAACACATTTTCTTCATTAGGATACACAGTTTTGTTGCTTTGGTTTGGCAAAAGAAGCTTTTCATTCCACCATTTTCCTTAGAATCAAAGCTAGTCCATTAAAAATGTCGATATGGGCTAAGAGGAAATTATCCTTGGGACTAGCTTAATTCAAATCTTGATAATCAACCCACATTCATACTTTGCCATCTTTTTTAGGACTGGGACTATATTGGCAACCTATTATGGATATTTGGCTACTCTAATAAACCCTAAATTAAATTACTTCTCAATTTTTTCTTTAATTTTGAAGAGCATTTTTTTACTTCATCCTTTTTAACTTTTGTCGGATTGGTTTGCATCTAAGCTTGATGGGAAGCTTATGGACCACTATATCAATGTCTAGTCCTACCATGTCTTGATATAACTAAGTGAATACATCTCGATATTCCTAGAGTAGGTTTATCAGCTTAGTCTTAGTTGTTGGCTTTATTGAGGTTTTGATTTTAACCTTCTTTTGGTCTTCTTGAGTACCCAAATTTATTACTTTTGTTGGGTCTTTATGGGGCATGATCTGCTTCTCCTCTTGCTCAACTAATCATAAAAGATCTGTTAGTATAGAGTTCTTCTTGAAATCTTCTTTAGGATCGACTTTACTAGTTGCAAATTGACTATTCGAAATTAACCCTCAAAGACCTATTAGACACATCCATGTCACTATCGTCAAGACACTTGAAAGGGTAAAGAAGTAAATATCGTAAAAGATGCACACACAACTAAGGGATTTGGATAAAAATGAAGGCAAAAGAGTAATGGAGACAAAAAGGTTGAAAAGTGATATATAATATGGAATGACATATGCAAAAGTAAGTCCTAAGCTATTTTTGTTGGCTTGAGTGGTGACCTATAGGGCTCAGGCATCCCTTGCAAATTCTTGCTAAGCCCTTTTGCAGCATAAAAACTTTTGCCAATGATATTTTTAAACCCAAGTGGGTACTCTTTGACAGGTGGGGTTAACTATTGGCAATTCTTCTCCCATAAATGTTGCATTAACAAACTCGAGGGATTGGAAAAATGACTTTAGTATATCCTCATTAGGCTCTATATAGATATCCTCAGTGAAAGCAGTGGTGATCATTTCCTCTTCAGCTCTAATGGTGACTACTTTATCATCTATCACAAATTTAAGCTTATGATGGAGACTGGGTAGGATGGCTCTAGTGGAGTGTATCCATGGCCTTCCTAATAGGCGATAGTAAGAAAGATTAATATTTATAACTTGGAAGTCAACTTCATATATACATGGGCCTATCTAAAGCTGGATTGTGACATTTTCAATTACTTCATGACATGTACCATCAAAAGCTTAGACTATAGTATGGCTACTCTTGATGTTGGACTAATCGATAGGGAGTTTGCTTAATGTAGTCATAGGCATAATATTAAGGGCTAACCCATTATCTAAGAGTATTTAGGGCAAAATACATCCTTTGAAATAGGTAGTGATATGCAAAGCTTTATAACTACCCTTGCCTTCGAATAGGATCCCATCATCAGTAAAGGAAATGTAATTATTAGCCATGATGTTGTTCACTAGTCAATCTAACTTGTCCATAGGATGTTCAAGTGCACATATGCTTTGTTTATGACATTCAATGATGCATGTTGGTGAACCTCTGAATTAAGAAGCACAGATAGCATGGAAATCTTTGTGGATTGTTTATTTAACTAATCTACAATGCAGTATTCATTGCACTTGATGAACTTGAGAAACTCCGTGCTTTCTCTTTCACTTATTGCTTCTTTAACTTTCTCAGCCTTCAAATTCTTTGCTTGGGCATAAATGGTACTGGTACTTGGAGACGCATCAACCTTACTATTTTTTTGAGCTAGGGAAGCATAACATCTACCATTATAGGTTAGGTGTTTACTCTTGACAGTTCCATTATAGTAGTTAAGAGAGTTAGTTCTCCGATCATCACTACCTGATTCTCATATTTCCATGGGATAGGTTTATTACTATTATAGAGAATGGTTTAGTACTTCCATAATTAACTTTGGTGTAGGTGTCAAAGAATTGACTTTAGGACTTGACTTTTTATAAAGAATGAGCGGCCAGTTTCTCTTGTAAAATAGCTGCATGGTTTCATCTCCTATCATATTGATAGATTCAATAGCCGATATTATCTCATGATAGAATTCCATCTAACATTCATTCATCATTCTTTGAACCATATACTTAAACTACTTGCATATTTATACGATATGACCTACAACTGATGAAAGTCATAGAAGTTGTTCGGATTATCTTCCAATTATTTTGTTGTGTTGAACAACCTGACCTGAATAAATGCTTGCCAAACCAAGAACATTGGCATTCTTACGTCTTTTATGCTTGCCTTTACTTCATATTTATTCTTAATGTCGATCATTTTTACAACTAGCTTAGTATGGTTTGGTAAAGGATTTGTGACAATATTTGGTCCCTAGTTCATCTAAATTTGCAAGACTTTTAAGCTAATTAGATTTTGCACATTTCATTTGAAAGATATGTAATTCACAATGTCATGTCTTGATGCCCTAGCATGATATTCACAGTGGGCGTTAGGGTTGTACCATTATAGGTATGGTGGTTTCTTTTCTGGGACATAAATTAGAGCAAAATCTAGTAAAGCTTCTTATAAGTCATAAGATGGGATCAAAATGTTATCTTTGTTGATTTGCATCTTAATTTCCAAGTGCATTATTGGTTGCTCAATTGGTACTTTAGTGAACTTATGGAAGGTAGCTTTATGATGGGTTAGATGGGATTGTCAAGGATGGGTTGTAAGTTATGGCATTAATTGGTTGAAGGGTATGGTGATAGGGCAAGAATACAGTGTGCATGGGTAGTGAGGGTCAGGTATTTGACACCATTTTGGCTGAGATGAGCTAGCATAGAACTTATCACATTGGCATCTCCTTCTTCTTTTTTACTAGCAATAGGCTTTTTGCTTGATCAAGATGTTTCCTGGGCTGACATTCTATGACTATTAATGGCTACGTCAATCATTTCTCTAGAGAAAACTAGGCCTGCAAATTTTTTAGTGATATTCGTTATGAGCTTCTCATAATAAAGAGCACGTAAGGTGTTAATGAAAATGACTATCTTCTCTTTTTCTGTAAAAGGAGGCTGGACTTAGGCTGCTTCTTCTCTCTATCTTTGGGCGTATTATCTAAAACTTTTAGTGGATCTTTTTTCAAAATTCATTAGGGAAAGTCAATTTGGTGCCCAATTCAACACATATTGGTAATGATTTAGGAAGGCCTTAGCCAAGTTGGCCCATAATTAGATTTTGACATTGTCTAGCTTGATATACCATCGAGCTACTGCCTTAATGAAGCTGTGCTAGAAACAATGGATGAAGAGCTTTTCATCATTGTTGTACCCAACCATTTTTTGTAGGTACATTCTGACATGGACAAAAAGGTTGGTGGTTCCATTAAACTTTTCAAATTTCAAGACTTTAAACTTTTAGGGAATGATAAGGGTGGACACCAAAGATAGTGATTGCGCATCAAAAGCTCTAAACTTGTCACTCTTTTTGATAGCTTAAAGGCATTTTTCTAGTAGCTAGAATTTGTTCACTTCTTCTATATTCATGGTGGACTTTTGACCTTCTATTTTCTTTGGTTCCTTATGGTCAAGGGTTATCGGATCTACCGATGAGACTTCAACATTCTCCCTTTGAGTGCTAGGAATGAATTGACCTATCATAATGGGATTAAGGTAGATGATTGGCAGAGCTTGAGCGGCAGGTGTAGGATCAGGCTATTGTTATTGTCTAGTTTTTGTTTGGGCAGGTTATGGATTATTGGCAGGGGGACTTTCAATGTTGGGAGGATCATTCCTTGTTTCAGCAGTGGTAGCTTGCCTTTTTTCTTTCATAGAGGTAGTCATTAGTTTCATAATTTTTGCGATTTGATTTTGCATTTCATATTACTGATGAAGCATTTGGTCTTGTGATTCCTTAACCATTAGCTCAAGTCACTCAATACAAGCTTCATGATTACTCTTCAGGATTTGCTTATGGCGTCATGTGTTGTAGCAGTGCGTGATGTAAGGTTCCATGTTCCTAATTAATCTCAAAATCTCTTGCACTTTTATAGCCCAATTCCTGTATTATACTTTTTTAAAAATGTATTTATTAATGAGCATTTATGATGCAATGGCGAGTTAAGATAATGAATGATTGATGCAAGTGCAATGAAAAGTGGTGAAATTAAATGTGCATATGCATTCAAGACAAATGATTCTTAGAATAGCTTCATCAATAACATCATTCATAGAGTCACAAAAAGGTTTTTTTTCTTTTATGATGTGATTACATCTGAAAGTATCTAGCATGATTACATTATGTAATCACAGGATCTAACATGATTACATTGTGTAATCATATGATCGAGAAAACCCAAAAGTCATTGCTCATGATCTTCAATGGGTATAATGTCTCAACTTATGGATCGAGCTACTTCAATCATGTTATCCACCCTTCGTTGAGCCATCTAAACTTGTTCAGTGAGGTGCTTATGTTGTTCTTGGTAGTTTAGACGTGCTTGGTCAATTATCCTTGCTAATCTAGTTCGCATTGCTCAAAAGCCCTTGTTACTTCATTAATATAACCTTGATGATCCTGAAGAAACTATTTTAACTCTTGGATTCTGTGAATGAAGGCTTCATTTTCAACCTTGGCAGCTCTCGAATCTCACATTTGGGCCTCGACTTTTTTATTCCTTCATTGGTAGATGGAAGCAACAGCTCGTGCCCTCGTGAACTTTTCTTTACTGGTTCTGACTTCTTTCTTTTCTTGATTTAGCTCATAATTGAGAGTGGTAATTTTCACTTCCCATTCGGCTGATGTCTTGCCAATGCTTTGGGACTTGATAGCTTTTTAGAGTGTCACATAATCTTTGGTTAGGCTTTCGAGGTCATCCTTGAAGTGACCTTTTTCTTTAATGACTCAATCCATTTCACCTTTCCTAGGATAAATATCCATCTTTAGCTAGCCTTTTTCCTCTTTAAATCGAGAGATTTCTATGGCAAAGGATGCATTTTCTCGCTCGAGTTTCTTCCTAAGTAGCTCAAACTCAGAAGGCAGTTCCATTATTGGGATTTGCAGTATCCTAAAGTTGGATGGTGGTAATGGATCATTGGTATGGTTGAGTATCTATTCTTCGTATCTAGGCATGGTGGGGCTTCCTCTCCAGTATCTTTCCATGCAATGGACCTTCTTCCAAGCTTGGAAAGCTAACTGGACTTTTGCTTTATAATTGGGCTCTTTGTATTCAAAATCTTAATGTCCCAAGTCTTTGAAGAATGGGATGAATTGTTGGCACTGGAACTGATGCAATACTAATAAAGGAGCATAACTAGTATTTCCCCATAATTCCAGGAGCGGTATGCAAGTATAGTCTCCACATCTACACACCATCGACTGAGGGAACACCCATGGAACTCTCCAAATGATTTCCTCCTCCTTGATATTTTGTAATTCCTCGACCCAATGCTTTTCTATCTTATCTTAATGACATTCTTCCTCTAATGCCAACTAAAGAAGACTGATCTTGAAGAAGAAATTTTGCCTAACTCTCTCTTTCCTAACATAAAGATGACCTAGGAGCCATATCTGTAGCAATGCGGTGCACCCGATAAATGTTCCTATTCCCATTCTTTTACAGCAGCTGAGGAAACGGATGGTTTCAGTGATGATGGTGGAAGCAGGGTTGATGTCACAACATAGGCAAGAAAAAAAATCTATGACTGCCACCTCTACATAACCCAAAGCCTTTAGGAATATAACGAGCCCATAGATTGCCAAAGCATAGACATCTTGAGCCTTCCTTTAATCAGAAAAATTCACCATTGCCTCTTTCAAGCTGGCCCAAGAGATGTATTTGCTACTCCCTTTTACTTTAACGTGACTATCAACCCATGCTTCTGTGACTCCAAGAATTTGCCTCAACCTTTTCTTGAATGGAGAAGACGTTAGCACCTTGCAGTAAATCCGATCTGATTTACCCAGTTCCATGTTGAGTAGGGCTATGTACTTATCAATGTTAAGGACTAAATCTTGTTGGTTAAAGGTGAAATAATGGTAGGCTAGATTCCAGAACTATGCCACTGCTCGCAACAAGCCATCATCCAACTGAACTCTAAGTAAGAGAGCTCTATCCCCATACTTTTTAGTGAACGCTTCATTCATGTTGCTATCCCAATTGTGCCAAATATGCTTTAGTTCCTAACAATCATTCTGACGAAAATTGATCTTGACCTCTTCATGCATTTTGAAACATAGTTAGGCTTTAGGTCGTCCCCGTGTTGATGTTGGCGACCTTTTGACCATGTTCTGATATTTTTAAACGACTTGATAGTTGAGATAAGCTATTGCTCCATAAATAATGCCCCTTACTGAACATTGAACTAGAACAATTATCCTAAAATGATGATAGTTATAATGGTTATGATGCAAGGATGTATGCACCAAAACACAAACAAAAGGAAAATAAGTTAGTGGAACATATAGGAGACAATATAAGGAAATAAAGAATTTATGAACATTAGAAAAAAAAATCATAACATGTCTCAACCAAGGTGGTGAGATAAGAAACAAGTAGCATTTCAACATACTAGGATACAATCTACCCTTCATGGGGTGATGCAATATCTTATTTTGATGGAAAAATAATTGACCAATAGTAATATTTATTTATCACCACTAGTATAGATTTAGGTTAAGCCACAACTCGGACAGCATAATGGCTTACAGTATAAGACCTTATGAACGATGGTTTTTGTTCACTATCACTTATTTATACAAAGGGTAGCCATTGTTCGAGCGACACGAT
Organism: Adansonia gregorii; assembly: GCA_038382025.1. Lineage (NCBI taxonomy): Eukaryota > Viridiplantae > Streptophyta > Magnoliopsida > Malvales > Malvaceae > Adansonia > Adansonia gregorii. The sequence goes on from JBBYHO010000006.1 coordinate 2,802,322, forward strand.
GCCATGCCTTGATAAATGATAAAAAGGCCTATGCAAGTGACAATTGTATACTTATTGTCACCTACATAATTATGGTAATTAAGAGCAAAGGTTAGGAATGTTTCCCTGAGTGACCCTATTCTCTAGGTATTCTAGCAATGTTCTGGTATGGTTTGACATGGTTTAGCTCATATGGCTTACTATATAAGGATTAAGTTAACGCTTAAATAGGTATTCAGATTGCTCCTCTGTCTAATAAGGATAGTCAAGGGACCCTGATCCTGACCCATCATGGGTTTATGCTAGACCTTTTAGCAGTGAATAAAATTAAGAGGGAGTGAATTGGTTTCTTAAAATTTTTGTAGATTAAAACTTTGATAAATAAACTTGAGAAATCTAAACAATAAACTTTGGAGTGCAAGTTAATGAATAAAAATCAACAATTAGAGAAAAGGGAAAGATGAAGCAAACTTAACGATTTATAAAGGTTCGACTTTAATTACCTATGTCCTCTACCTTGGCCTTACTTGCCTTGGATTTCGACAATTCACTAACTTGAATTATCTACCTTTCAAGATCAAGGTATAACCTTTACACTCTTTATCTTTCAAGGCTAAGATAGAAACCTCTACCCCCTATCTTTTGTGCTAAGATAGAACCCTTTCTCATTACTTTTGAAGACTAAGTAGAAACCTTCTCTACTTTTCAATGGCTAAGTAGTAACCTCCCATTTTTAGAAGAATTTGAGTGTAAACAAGTAAAACATCTAAAGTTTAGGTGTTTAAAAGAATTTTGGCTCAAAGAAAATATGTATCTAAAGATACAAAATGAAGAATACACAAATAGGAAGAATTAATCCTATACAAAGATAAACTACTTAGCAAAAATGATGGAGAAAATGAAATATATGACTCTAAGCACAATCTCCTGATTCTTCTTATTGTTGAAGGTATTGGAGTGGCTTAGTTATAGCTTCGATCATGATTCTAGCTATTAGGAACATATGGTGAAGGAATATAGCTATTGGAGCCTTTAAAATGTCATTTCCCATTATTCCTCGTGCCTCTGTATTGATACAATTAAGTGAGTACCGATACATTGTGTTTAACGATCAAAAATATGACCATTCAATAGTCCTATATCGATACAAAAAGATCTATCTCGATACATGAACAGTCCTATATCGATACAGAATGCTCTTTCTCGAGACATCAATAGTGATTTCTGCATTTTAAGGTTATTTAGCTACTACTAAGTATTGTATCAATACATACACATAGTGTATCAATACATTTACATGAAAAACAATTTTAAAAGGTTTTTCATGACTTTAAAACATGTAAAACTTATCTAAAAAATATTTTATATAAAAATATGCATTAAGAACATATTTTTGAGTGCTTGAAGAATTTAAAACACATTCTAATATTTTTCAAATTATTTATGAAATATTTCATGGAAAAATACTAATCTTGAAAATAGTTAAACATAAGCTAATTAAGTTTTAGTTTTATCAAAACTAGTATTAATTTAAAGCTAATATGGCTAACAATCTCCCTTTTTTTTATATGACAAAACTTAAGGTGAGTTTGCTTGTAAAATTCCCCCTTTGTCATTTGAAGATTTTCAATAAAACTTCCCTTTCTTAAAAGTATTACGAAATGAACTTTCAAAAATTTCATAAAAAGGTTGAAACACTTGGCAATGGCATTTTTGTTCATATTTGGCTTCAAGAATACCAATACACAATATTGAGGATGTCAATAATATAAATATTGTAAGCACATGTGAAATCGTCCTATTTGCTAGCATAAGTATATATATAAATAAGGTACAAGCAAGCAAATTAACCCCTAAAATTCTTTTCTTTTTTGGAATATCAAAAAGGTGAAAGTATTGATTAATTCAAAGCTAAGGGTCTAATTTCAACAAGAATTCTAGAAGGTATATTAAGTATGAAACATTTAAGAACATGTCTACCAATTATTGAGAAAATATATGCAATTAAGTCCTAATGTGTAGTTCATCCGATTTTTGTATTCTTTTTAGTCATTTAAACATATTTAAGAGATAAAACATACCAATTGTTAAAGGATTGCAAAAATTATTAATCCAATTTATGTTTAGCTGCACAATAGATACAAACTTTTGAATTTTTAGTACACATGGACACTACAATAGATGCCATATGAAAGGTTAAAAAAAATTCATGAAAGATGTAACAAACTTTCATAGGTTAGAAAATCATTTTCTCATTTATGATATGTCAATAAAATCATTTTAGCAAACATTCAATCAAAGAAGATGCTTAAATATAAGAATTATGCACTTGGACATGTTCAAAGATTCATTCAAAGTAAACATTTTAAGCATACATTACATATAGAATACTAATTATATATAATTGACTCATGTATGCCACCAAACATAATGCTAAAGAAAAGAAGAATTTAATAGCATTTTTTTAATAATTACCTCAACCTTACCAAACTTTGATGATATGCTCATTATAACTTAGAGGATCATCATTTCTAGTGTTTGAGCATTCCTTGATGGTTTTGGTTTGATTTGAAGAGGTTATATGCTTAATTTGCTTCCTTTTGCTATGCAAGTATTCACTTTTTTAGGGATGGATTTATTGCCATGAACTTTGCAAAACCTAAAAAAAATCTTGATAAAAGATGAGCATTAGAGGTACCAAGATTCTAATTATAAAAGAATATTCAACAAGCTTAGGTTTTGTTAGGAATGAAAGATATTTAATGAGCTTAATGACATTTTGAAATAAGTTATACCTATTATTGATGAATGAAGAACATCAAGCGCATTTGGTACCAATAAAAAAATATATAGAAAATTTTGTATTTTTTAGCATTATGAGGCAATATGAGCATTTAATGTATTTGATTTATGAAATGAATGAAATATAATGATTAAGCATGTGATGAGTTATGAAAAGATAGAGGTTTAGAAATCATGAAAACTTATTAAGGAGACTAATTTTGCATTTAAAAGCCAAAACAATGAAATTAGCCAAAATTACTAGTTGTATCGATACAAGGGCCTTTTGTATCGATACATATAGTGATGTATCGATACAAAGTTCATTGTATTGATACATGCTAGGTTTTTGTTCATTGTATCAATACAAGACTCTAAGTATCGATACATGCTTTACGTGTTTTGAAAAATTCTTAGAAAAATATGCAATTTGGCACTGCAAAACCCATCATTTTATATTCTAATGCAAACTTTTAAATTTAAGAAACTCATATGAATAATCAAAGTTTGGATTAAAATAACTTTTAAAACAAAGTTTGAATGAATTAACATATTTGGTCACATAAGTAAGGAATATGCAACTAAAAGATTTTCATTCAAACCACATATGCACAAGTTAAAAAGTATTTTCAATGTTTAGCAAATTTGTTTGAGCAATAAATCATTAACTATAACATAATCAATCATCCTAAGTCTCATGCAAGCATAATTGAATATAAAGCATTAAAAAGACTTACGAACTTGCTAATGCATGTTTATGGCATCATATCTTATAAGTTAGCTCTAAATGCTCCCCCTAAGGATATGCATATAATTTAGTCATGCAATAGAGCTTCTTATTGACTCATAAAGTTTATCAAAATTAACCCTTTATGCATAAATCATTCTTAAATTATGCTTCATAACAATATTTCACAAATCGATTT
>JBBYHO010000006.1:2806107-2834707 GCA_038382025.1 Adansonia gregorii
TACTTTTTCTTTTTCTAGCGAGTGAAGAACGAGTGTTGAGCGAGTGAAGTGCCCCATAAGCTATAAGGGCGAGCTATTGTTCCGTGAGTGAATGGAAGTGTGGTTGATACTGCTTACCGGCTCAAGTAATCATTCCAAGCCCACTGAAAGTCTTCCTACCAGTCTTATTCAATTCCGGTAGACCCTAAAATGGTAAGGTATTATCATAAGAGAAGAAAGTCATCGATTTACAAGGACCAACTACGATGATTTTAAATGCTAGTATAAATAGACCACTTATATCTCAGCTATAAAAGGTTAGATTTTAGCTCATTTTCAGCTTTCAAAGGTATATTTCTATAGAAAAAACCATAATCCTGTAGCTCTTCACTTACCACCCAAAAATAACCCTAGAACACTTACTTTTAACCATCACACATTCTAAAAATCATCCTCATCCATACCAGAACCAACACCTCATTATTTCTCTCTTTTTGTTGCTTATTAACAATCAGGAAAAGAGGGAAATTCAAGCCATCTTTGTTGCTCTAACTATTTAGCCAAGAATTAAAGTTTAGTTGGTATAACTGCTTACTTTATCAGTTTCATTTTCTATTTATTAGCATCTTTATGACTTTAGTGAGCTCTCTATGTTTTCATCACCCTCTTAGCATTCTTATGCATTATTATGGCCTTTGGTTGGGGTAGTTTAAGATTTCGATGCCTGAATGCCAGTTTGATGTGTAAAATGTCTTATTTTATCCTTATTATTTTGATAGATCTTGCTCATGCATTTTATGGCACATCCATGCATCTTGTTATGATTAATCCATGTATGAATTATTAGCCTAACATATTTCAAGCATATTTATGCATTAGCTTGCATCTTGTCATGAATCATTGTCATATTCAGCTTCCATAAGGTTTTCTTTTCAAAGTGCGTAACACTTTTTTTGTCAAGACTATTGGTAAAGTTTGAATCCCCTTTTATGTTCTGTGCCATCCCCTTTTATGTTCATTATCTTTTTCTTGTCCAAATACATGTTTGATGGTTATCAAAAACTAATTTTCAAAACCTCCCCAAGCCAAGTATGTTAACCACAACCAATGAGGATTAGCATGAACTTAGCATTTTCCTTAAAGTTAGCAAAATATCTTAGGGGAAATTAAGTTTTTCAAATTTGCAATCCTGGTTAAACGAGCTCAAATCTTTTGATTTTGCAACAAAAATGGCTTTACACTTGTTCCCGAAATGTTAATGCCTTGTTTTTGAGTTAAAAACTTGAGTGGTATGATCAAAGGGTTGTTTCATTGTCCCTAAACACTTCGAGGCTGTGCAAATGAGTTCATGATGCTCAGCCACTCTTTCCCTTCAGTCATAGATGTTTGAATGTTAATGACTCAAGTTTGGACTCATAAACATAAAGAAAATAAGAAATCTCCTGTGCTTTACTTTGTCCACTACTTGTAGCAACATTATTTTAAATTGAAAAATCCCTTTCAAATACCAAACGATTTTTCATGAATTTTATAATATTTTTCTCTAAACGTGTCTCAAAATAACTTTAAAATGAGGTCTTGTTCATCCCTAGATTAGTTTGGATGAAAGAGTTATGATTTTTCAACCTAGATTATCCAGAATCCCTACAGTGAACAAAGTGCATTCTAGTTGGGCCCTTTGAGCCCACCAAACGTTTTTTTCCAAATCCATCCAGCATTTTTACTAAAATGTTCATGAAATTCCCATTTTGGAAAGGTATTATTTGTAATTTTTTGATACCAAAAGAGTCTGGAATGATTTTTCAAATTTTGAAACACCTTATCCCTTGTATGCCTTGCTAGCAGTGAAATTAATCCGAACATAAAAATTTATTCCCCTGGAAAGGGATTTTTAGGGATATTAAGAATATTTTTTGGCTGACGCTTATCGAGTTACATTTTTAACGATATCTTGTCCACCCTTTAAAGCCTTTAAACCAATTTAGAATAAATTCGGGAAGTATGATAGTGCAATGCTATCCCCTATTTTTGGTTATGGTCAAAATTCAGTTATTTTCTTAAATTTCATCTCAAGACATTTGAATGTCTCCGTATCACACCGATTAGACTCAAGAACATGCTTTAACCTCCCATAGGCTCGTATCAAGGCATAAACATATTTTAGATCTTTACCATCCTTATTTGCAATAATTTCTTTTGCTAGAAGTTGTCAAAATGCTCACACATTTCCTAAATCACAAAGTTTTGTCAACATAAGTTTTCCAACATAACTTCTCTAAAGAGTGTCAGATGTGTCACTTTTGGGGTATTCCAACCTTGACCTTTTGAGGGGATACTCTAACCCCACTTTTCAAAATTATCAAGATTGAAAAATCTTTCTTTATCAAAATAATTTGTCATCCATGGGGATGCTCCAGCCCCACCTTTGCTAAGGGATACTCTAATCTTATCTTTCAACTATAATTAGTTTTTTCCTCATTCTTGAACTTCCATGAATATGTCAAATAAATCTTGTTCAATTAAAAAACCCAGATGCATCTAAAAAATTATGGATTCAGTTATTCCTAAATAATTGATGCCAATTGAGAGATAAATTCCAATAGTCCATTTTTTTTCTTTATCATTGCATTGAATGATCCATGTTACATTACTTCATTTGTTGCTTTACTAACGTGATTTCTTTATGATGATTATTTGCATTCATGTTTTCAAATCATTTCAAATAAAATTAAAGGTAATGTTCTACGCGGGTATCTCTCTAGTGCCCAAAGTGGAATATTCCATTTTCAAAGTAAAATCCAGAGGTCATTTTATTGAAAATTTTTATATTCCCTATCTCTCCAGGGCATATATGAGATTAAATCATTTTCATCAAAACCTAAATTTTTATTTCTATAAGATCAATGCATTAAAATAGGGTTATATCAAAATAGTGACATGGTAAAATCGAAAGAAACGAAACCAAGATGAGACATAGCTAGTAGGGTACTGATTTTGGGCGTCACGAAGAGGTTTGTGCCTCATCATGCGTAACCAACTCCTAAACCCAAACAATGGATCTTTGTACTACGTAGACCATGGGATCGATGTTTTAAGTTTTATAACTCAAAACAGAGGTTTCAATGGGTATCCGATCATGCCTAGCCTAAAATGACCGATGGTGACTGCATGCATTAGCCATTTTGCGATGGTCATCTGAGACCAATAAGATAAACAATTCGTCTTATGGTCCCCTTCACTATATCACAAGTCAAGAATCCATACATTCCCGTTCTCATTACATCACGAAAGAAAAGCCTTAGTTAGAAAGACATTTCCAAGTCAGAAAAATATTTTAAGTCTTTTGCACCCATAGATCTATGAGGATCCACCCCAGCGTACGTTATAATAGTTATCTTCATTGACTATCATGGTTTTATCCTATTCAATCTTTTTAAACTAGGTTTTCACCTTGGTCAATCATTTAACTTAGATTCTACCTTGGTGACATTTGTTGGCTGTCATGGTTTCACCCTAGTCAACTTTTTCGACCTAGGTTTCACCTTGGTCATCCATTTAACCTATGGCTTAGCCCTTAACCATTCTTTTCTTGATTTCAATTCTCCCACCAAAATTTTTTTGTTTTAATGCATGTTCATTTAATTTTGTTTTTTAAGACTTTACAGCCCTAATGAAAGTTTGTCTATGGTTTTTGCTTTATTCTTGGTTCTCAATGATGGCTAAAGAGGGGGCAACTCTAGACATTTAATTTTGTCCAAGCCTTTTCTTTGATAGTCTAAAATATCCAAGGTTGAGAACCTAGTAGTTGCCCTAGTGGTGGTCAACTGCCTTTAGTGGACTGGTCATTTAGAAGACCAATTTAGTTATGCCTGAATGGCCATCATGCACGTGACAAAAAAAAGTGGAGCTTCGAGGATTACAAAGAACAAATCTCGAATAATAAAGATAATATTAAGGAGAAAAATTAGTTTTTAAATACCATTTTGTCAAATTTTGAAATTTAATTTTAGATATGATATCATAGTTAAATATTTTATTTTCAGAGGTTTTTCAAAATTTTTTGTGAAACTTGGTAAGTCAACTATTGTATATTTTTACCAATACCCACATATTATTTATATCGATACTCACTCCAAAAAATCTAAAATGTTCAAGAAAAAGTTATTTTATACTACAAGGTGTCAAGTTGTCAAATCTGGTACTTAATTTCAAATTTTTCATGATACAACAAGTGTTTTGCTCGTGAATTTTTTTTGGTAAAACTAGTTCTGTATTTTAGGTTTACATCCTTATATTTTTTATTGAATATTGTTTTGACTAATACATTAAATTTCTTTTTTGGACCTTTATATTTTAGAATTTAACTTTTCAAATGTTTATAAAAAGGTTTTTTTTATTAATCTCCTTCAATAGGGATTTTTCCATGAAAAATTTTATTTAAGTTTTCACATATTAAATATTTTTCATTTATTTGTTTATTTTATGGGCCAATTTATTTCATGGGCTTGAAAACCTTTAAATTTAGGTAATGGGCCTGAAATTCCATAACTTCTCCAACAAATCCGTAAATTTTGCAACAAGCCTAATCAGCCTATTTTTGTTTCTAGTCAGGCCACCAAATCGAGTTTTATTGTCTAACAAACCCATTTGGAATTTTCAACAAGTCCAAATAGCCCATTTGGATTTTACAACAAAGCCTATTAACTTTTTCTCTCTCCAAAATTTTTATTAACTCTTTTGGGCCAAAAGTTTTTATATAGATATTTAATTGAATTTTTCATTTGATTAGGTTCTTAATTGAATTTATCGTGTGAAATTTTCTTTCTCGAATGTGTAATTTTTAACTTGTTACAGTTTAAACCTTTCAATTTATTTTTTATATAATTTTTAATTAATATTTTTTGCAATTATGATTTTTTTTATTTCTTTATTTTCAAAATTTTGTATGTATTTATTTTAATTTTGGAATTTGATAATTTAGTTACATTAGAATTAATTAGGATGGAATTGAATTTTTCCTAACTAATTTGGTTACGTCCAAACTGTCCCATTACATGAGTTTATCTTAATCATTATGAGATCAATGACTCATGCATGGTGAATAAGACAAAAAGAAAAAATTATTAATTGATCTTTATCTAAAGTAAGAAACATAAATAATAATAAAAAATTTTGGCTAGGGGGATTTTTTCTCTTTTGCCAAATCCTTTCCTTGTAAATAAAGGGACAATATTTCATTATAAGACCTAATGCTTCGAAAGCAAAAAATTAGCTATTTTCTTAAAGGATTTCAAGCTTTCTTCAAAGATTTGAAACTTTAAAGGTAGTTTTACTTAGAAAAATTGTGATTTTTATTCATTTCCATCATATTTCTTCCATTTAGTAAGCTTAGTGATTACTTGTGCAACCATGTTGAAAGCCAAGTATGAAGGCCATGAGCAATTATTGTGATTTAATTGTTAAATTTGATTTTTCTTTACAATTATTTGATTTTCATCAAGAAAATATATGTTTGTTATGGAAATGCTATTATCTTAGTATGTACATAATTTTTTGTTATTTTCCTTGGTATTTTCAAATGGATTGTTGATAAAGTGTGTTTATGTATTCCTTTATTTCATGATTTCATGCTTGTTAAGGATGATTTGAGCTTGGTAGAAATCAGGATATATGTTTATTTTGTTATTCATAAAGCTATGTTCAAAAAGAAAATTTTCTTGGTTGTTTTTTACGAGGGTTGAATATGATTGTGGCCTTAGAATAAATTTTCATTTCTTGTTTTAATGATATTTAGCACTATTTTATGATGAACGAAAGTTGTGGGGCTAAAAAATAAATTTTCTCAAAACTTTTAAAGCCTTAGATGTGTACTTCCAATATTGGTCGAACTTTATAAGGGCCAATAGGCAAAATTTTGACTTTTGGGGGTCATTTTTTATAATTATGAAAAATATAAAGATTAAATTGCAAAATTACAAAATTTTTCCATGGCCATCCAAGTTTGGCCGAATGCCTTGTGAAATCTTTAGGGGTGTTTTCATGCATTTTTAACATGTTTAAATGCATATAATACATTTCTAGCCTTTTAAAGGCCTTTTTTGTAATTTTATAAAGTTTAAGGGTCTGTTTACAAAAATTGAGAGATATTTTTCCAAGGCCATCCAAGCTTGGCTGAATGGTTCTATTAATTTTTTTGGTAAAATTTTCCATGTTAATTTTGATGTGTTTGATATTTTGCAATTTTAAGTCATATAGGATTGGGTAAATTCTTGTATTTTAGCATTAATTGAATCACTTCAATGTCAAATTACCCATTTAGGGTATTTTGGACATTCTAGAAGTATTTCTAGCATTTTTAGCCATTTTGAAGATTAAATGTAATTTTAAAAAATTTAGCAACCTATTAGCAATTTTTTTCGTTTTAGGTCGAATTTGATATCTAAGTTACCTATATAGGGTATGTTATCATTTCTTGATTTTTTTAGTCTTATGGGGTTATCAGGATAGTTTCATATTAAAGGTACGCCATAGAGACATTTTAGCAGTTTACCTTAGAATTTAGTCCTATGGGGTCACTGGGATACTTTCATGTAAAAGGTGCACATTATGGATAGGTTTGTCTTTCCATTATGTTATTAAGTCTTTTAGGGTTATCTAGATACTTTATGTTAAAGCTATATCTTAAGGACATTTTATTAATTGCCCTAGAACTGAGTTCATTAGGGTCACCAGGATATTTTCATGTCAAAGGTGCACTTCAGAGGACATTTTGGTCTTTTCAACCAAACGCAAGCCCTTAAAGTCTAGTTTTGTACTTTTCATCGAAACTTGGTCTAAGGACAAGCTTTTATTATTTTTGATAAAACTAGAATTTTAAAAAGTAAGGTAATGCTTCTGAGTTAAAGTAATACATGGAATGTCTTCTAGCATATGTAAGGGGTTTTGTGAATTATTTTAATAATGAGGTATCTTTTTCCAAGGGTAAAATCGACATTTTTTGAATTTCATAAAAATATAACCTTTTGTATTCCTTTGGTCCTTCTTGGGGTATGAATAATATTTTGATTTTTAGAAATATTAAAAACTTGATTTTTGCAAATGGAACAATAAATTTAGTTTAGGAAAGTTTTGAAATACAAGAATTTAATTAAATACCAGATATCAAAATTGAACAAAAATTAAAATTTAAGTTAATACATAATTAAGAGTTATTGATTGTCATAAGAAGGATCGATCTTTACTCATGATTGTAATCAACTCCTGAACCCTTCACATGATTTATGTATCAACGTGGACCTCAGAGTTTGCTTTTACGGGTTTTGCAACCCTTGAAATATGAGCTTCAGTAGGTGACCAATCTCATATAGTGAAAATACATTGGTGGTGACTCCAAGAATAATGGTCATTTGTAGCTACCATATAGGACTGAGTTGAGTGAATGATTCATCTCGACAACATGGTCTCTAAAAATTAAAAAAAATTATATATATATATATAGGTACAAGGAATTCAACTACCTTTCAATCTAGCGGGTCAAGATTGACGCCCTCGCCATGTTGCGATAGGTTGCTCTTGCCTAAATGATGTAAGACCTTACCTGACTAGGACCACTCGACAATATGAAAGCATACAAGGTGTATAACTGCTCACTAGATGTCTCTACCAATAGTACATAACTCTAAAAGTGTGGCGACAATCTTGGCAGTATATGGTTACCAAACATTCTACAAAAAAAAAACCACTTTGATAGAAAAAGTCAAAAATAATAACATTAATGTTCAACATTGTAACTTAGAAAAGTTAGTAGTTACCTCATCCGATTTTAAATAATTAAAAAAGCATTGATAATATCACAGCACATGCATAAGACTTTCTAGAATTTTTTTCTTTTTGTGCCACCTATTAAATGTCAAATGGAAGGAATAATTAATAATAAATAGAAAATCAGTAAATGCCTATTGCATTAAGTCACAAATTAGAAATAGTATTGTAGACACCTAATTCTATCTAGGTCATTATCGAAGGCATAAAAAGTCATTATTTGAGGCATTATCAAGGCCCTTTGGAAAAGCACATATCAGTTATCCATTATTTCCAGCTAAGATAAGGTGCTTGAAGAGCCAAAGGTGCATAAAATTCACATTTTCAAAGTAAGTATCGAGACATGAACTTTTTGTATTGATACAAGGCCTTATGCCATCAAAATCCCAAGTCCGTTACTTGTTTCGATAAGGAAGCCATGGATCAACACGTTGACATTTGTATTGATATAAAGTTATGTCATAGCTAAAATCATGACTTTTGGCTAAAATGTATTGATACATAAGTGGTTATATTGATAGAAGCTTTAATGTATCAATACATTCGTCAATGTATTGATGACGAATGTATCGATACGTTTGGGTAAAATTTGCTCTACATATCAAAACAGATAAGAAAATTTTGCCCAATTTATGACATTTTGACCTATTTGCACCATGACATTGAAACACAAAGTTGGTAATGACTTTTGCTCCATAAATCATTCAATCTCAAAGATAACTTACTAAAAATCATGTGGATTTCATTTTGGGCTTTAAGTCCATTAAGCTTGTTACAAAGGCATTTCATGCTATAATATGGGTTAATGAATGGCAAGCTAGACTTTATTCATTATGTCTACTCATGGATGGTTTCCTCTCGCTGCCAGGGCTATGCATCAACGAATAAAATGTTGAAAGGTTGCTCCTCGGTACAATGACTCACCATATTGTGAACCACAAATATCCTAAATGCCCCACCTTTTTTAGGTTTTTGATGGCTAAAATTAAATCCTATATAAGATACATTATGTGCTTAGCTAAGAGTACTCTACACACATTTTACATTAGCCTCTACTCTGAAAAAATACTATTCTCGTAGCTCTCTCTTAATCGCTCCTAAAACCCTCTATTGCATCCATATTTCCTCTTAAGACACCTTTCAATTGATACTGAAACCATTAAGCTCATTCTTGATCACTTTTTCTTGTTAATTTATAGCAAAGGAAGTGGAGAAAGTGAGCTATAAATGTAGAAAATTTTACCTCAACATCAATACCAAGGTTTCCAACATTTTTGGCTATATCCCTTACTCTTTCTCCATTCATTTACTTGCCTTTTTGCATTGTCATCACTTTAGTGAGCCAAAGCCATATGATCGTGACCACATTTTTATGACTCTCATGCATTTTTTGGTCTTAATTATGGTAAACTTAGGACCTTTAATGCTTCATTGATTGTTTTGCCATGTTTCTATATTTTATGTGTTTTATTCATATCAAAAATATGTTTTAATGTTGTCTTGAAAATTCCAACAAGCTTTTTTCTTGTTTAAGCATGTTCATATCATTTTCATGGCATAATTCTTGATGACATTCATGAAGCTAACATCTTTGTGCATTTTTGCCATCATTTTCATGCCTAAATGTCATCTTTGCTCATATAAACATGTCTTATTGCCATGAATATCATGTTTAATTCATCACATGCTTGTCAAAATGTTTTGTCCGATGTTTGTCAAAAATATGTTTTTGAAAACCCTTTTCCAAGTTAGGTCCATATTAACTTCAATACATAAGAATTAATATGAACTTAAAGTTTTTTACCTATTTTTCTTTCAATCTTGGGAAATCAAGCTTTCCATATTTGGATTCAAAGTTTAATAAGGCTAAATGTTTTGATTTTAGCAAAATAAAATGTCTTTTTAATTTGTCATAAGTTGTTTGTCTGTTGATTTTTTTTGTTTAAAGTTTTTTTGCTAGTGACATGATTAAGGAGCTGTCCTATCATCCCAAAATACTCTAGGATTGTGTGAATGAGCTTGTGAAGCCACTATGACTTACAGTTCGAGTCTAGTTCTAGGAAACTAACAAAATTATAATTTGTAATAATTTTTTAATATTTTTCACTTAAAGGATGTTGAATTATCTTTCTAATAGTATCTTATTTCCTCTTAAATGTTTTTAAATGAAAGAGCTTATGATTTTTTAAATCAATGTTGTCTGAAACTCTTTGAATCAACAGTTTGCATTATGTTTGGGCCATTTTAGCCTACTAGATGACTTTTTTATATTTTTAATTATTTTCCCAAAAATTTCATGAAATGCCCTTTCCAAGAAGATAGTGTTTGATTTAATGATTTTGAAAAAGTCCAAAATGATTTTTCAAAGTCTATTGTGCTATTTCCTCTGCACAAGTTGCCGGCGTTAAGCCAATCCTGACTTCAAAAATAATTTCCACCTAGAAAGTGATTTTATTGAATTTCAAAATAATTTTATAGTTATCTTTCTAATGGTACCTCACCCTACCTTTACTAGTTTCAAATTAGCTTGGAATAAAATCAAAAAGAGGACTAATATAAAGCTATCCCCTACTTTTAGCATTGATCAAAATTAATTGATTTTTCCATAATCCTTCTTCGAGGCATTTGAATGCCTCAAGGCGAGTCTAACCAACCTCTATCGATCTAAAAACATAATTTTTCCAAGTTCTATCAAATTCTATTTTTTTTTGCTAATTCTTACTTTTTTTTAAACTTACAATTGTTAGTTTTGTCAAGAAACATCTAAATGTCATTATTTTTAAGAAATAGTTAATTTTCATCAATTTAAGTTTTCAAGCTTGCCTTTTCAAAAATTTAAACCTAGTTTTCATGCCTTAATCATCCAATGGATCTAAATGTGTCTAAAAAATTGTTAACTTAGTTATTTCTAGATAACCGATGACAATTACAACAAACATTCTGATCATCCCTCCTCTTTCTTCTTTGCATGATTTATTTTATAGAATATTATTTCATATTTTAATCTTACTAACATGTTTCTCTTTGTGGTGTTCACTTTGCATTCACATTTCCAAATCATTTTCAAAATCATAAAGGCAATGTTTCATGTTAGTGTTGCTCTAATGCTTGACACAAACTATTTGATTTTTCAAAATTAAATCCAGAGATAATTTTTGTCAAAAATCTCAATGTTTTCTCACCTTTCGGGACACTTATGGGATTAAAACTTTCCTTAAAACCTAGATTTATCATTTTATACAAATTCATGCATAAAAGGAATTATATCAAAATAATGATAAGCCAAAATTGAGGAAACCAAGCCTAAGTTAAGATATAGTTAGAAGGTACCTATTACGGGTATTATGGGTATGTTAATACTTTTCCACACATAATGAACTCTTGAACCTAATCATTAAATCTTTGGGCAATGCAAACCATGAAGTCGATGCTTCGAGTTTTGTAACTAAAGTATTAATTTCAATTGGCATCTGATCATGCCTAGCCCAAATGCTCGATGGCAACTCCAGGCATTAGCCATTTAGCAGTGGCCTCTAAGACTAGTTAGATGAGCAATTTATTTCATGGTCTTCACTTATGATTAAGAGCTGAGAATATGTACTTTCTAGCTCCCATCACATCAGGAAAGGAGAGCCTCGATTAAGAGAAAACTTTTTCATCGAGAGATATATTTTTTAAATCACATGTGCTTTTTTCGTGAGTGAGAGGCTTATTGCCAATAGATTTGCGACTCCATTAGGGACTAATTTAGAGAGCTAGGCCTATGACTAGCATGTCTTGCTCAATTCTTGGTTTTTTGGTTTTTAGTCATTATTTAACTATAGTCCCCTTTCATTTTTTCTCTAATCTTTTACTTTTTATGTTTTTTATCTTGTAATCATCAGGGATGCCTTATCCTAAATAAATATTGATTCAATAAGTATAGTAATAATAGGTGAACAAATGGTTTGGTCATTTCCTTGACACACACTATGCACTCACATTTATGTGAGGCTTTCACCAAATTCCATGGTGGGATTAGGGTCCCAAAGACTAGAAGGAATTAAGCTATCTACCTTTGTGAGTAATACATAAGCATAGCAAGAACATCAAGGGTGTAAATTATCAATGTCTCTTTTGAGTAACCCTCTGTATTTTCATAGAGAAATACATCAACTACATTGAACTTGTTCTACCAAGCTTATGATGGGCCTAGGATTGAGGTGCCTTGAATATCTTTACTTGATGGAGAAACAATTTTAATACTGATTTATATGTCAGCTCAAACCCCATATAGTGAGACCTTTAAGCTAAACCATGTCAAACCATGCTGGAGCATTGCTAGAATGATCCAAAGTATAAAAATAGTTAGAGAAATACTTGTCACCTTTACTCTTACATTTACCATAGTTACATAGGTGATAGTGAATGAATATTATCGCGTATGTTTGTTATTTCATTGTCAGGACATACCAATATGTCATTCAATTGATGGCTAACCTTTGTCAATAAGAAATGATGGCAAGCAAATGTCATCATTTAGAAGGTGAATACATCATCCCAGAGAAAGTCATACCTAACTTGAAAAAGCTGTTAAGCTATTTGAGTGATGACTTAATGTACTACTACCTTTTAAGTGGTGATGAATGAACGTCACTGCCAAGTATTGGTTTTCTTTTTAAGAGGTATTGTATCATCTATCACCTAAATAATTCATTATGCTATCCAGTGATGGCTTAATGCACCCACACCTTTAGACGATAATGAACGAACATCGCTACCTAGTCAGTTAATTTTTGCCCCTAAAAGGTATCATGTCATCTCGATGAAGGTGAAACTTTGCCTAGGTAAATTGTTACGCTATTTGACCAATGGCCTAATATATGTCAAATACTAAAGGGTAGCTTAAAGATGTCCTCATTTAGCTTGGTAACTCATCTCGCGAGTACCACATCACATCAATAATGGTGATTTTAACTCTAATAGGTCAGGTCATTATGCCATCTGTGTATACCTAGCTTGTCATAATATTTTCAATTATCATGGTTTCCTTAAAGCATTGCAATGCATATTGTCGGGCCAATTTATGTGATTTATTTTCATTTTCATTTTTTATTTTTTATTCGTGTCTATATTATTTTGTATTTTCATGAACTTATTTCCCTTCTTTTTTTATTGTTGTATGCATCATATCATCATAATCATCATTATAGGACAATTGGCTTAATATTTAGTGTTCAATAAAGGGCATATATCATAAAGCAATAGCCGATGTGGTTCTCTAGTCTTTTAGGAATTCAAAGAATGAAGCTACCCGATAAGCCAATTATCTCTCTTCCATTTGCCTAACTAACTTACTACTTTTATTACTTTATTCATGTATCCATATTAATAATCATTTATTACCATGATTCCGTACTTATCATCCTCTCATAATGAGCAATCATCAATAAACACATTTTTAATGTCATAAAAGTCTAATACATGATTGGTCATAAAAGTACAAGGGATTCTAAAATTAAACAAGGAACACAAAACCAATTATTGCACACCACTATAATACTCATCACAGCAAATAGATCATAAAGAACAATCAGCAGGCATGCACAAATGACTTGAGTTAATGTATAAAGAGTCTCAAGACCAAATCGACAAGAGAAAATCCAAGCACAAATCATGAAGCTTACAGAGCTAATGATGGCTTCCATTGAATAGAAAGGGCAAGCTGGTAGCATGGATATTGGAGAAAAGTAGACTAACCCATAAAGTCACTCTACTAGTAGTATTGAAGCTACCCAAGAAGAGACTTATTAAGAGCACTAGCCTAATAAGATGTCAACCCTATCAATACTACCAATAATCTACTTGAATCTTATGGTAGTAAATCAATTCATCCCTAGCTTTTAAGGGGCTTATATAGGAGTCTCTCTAGTTGATCCTATAACCTTTGATCATGACGAACAAGAGAAGATGAATAATCAAAATTCGGAATGCCTACCGATGATATGAGCAAGTATAACTTTTGGAGAAGCACTTTAGAACTATCGAGAGGAATGACTAATTCAGAGCTATTAACACAAAACCTTTGTCTTTGGTGTGCAATCTTATGATTCCTTCAAAGTTCAAGATACTAGATTTTAAAAAATTTAATGGAACTATCAACTTTACTTTGTACATTTGAATATACCATTGGAAGATGACCTAGTGTGAAAAGGACGAAAAGTTTCTCATACATTATTTTCAATATAGCTTAATTAGGGTAGTTACCTGATGGTACATTGAACTTGATAACATTAGAATCCAATTGTAGGCTGACTTTACTAGAACCTTTTAGATCAGTATTAGTACATGTCAAACTTGGCTCCCAACTAGTTCTCTATCATGAACTTAAGGAAGAAAACCACTAAAAGTTTTAGATAGTAAGCTCAATGATAGAGAAAGGAAGTAGCCTTGATTTAATCTTTTTTAATTGAGAAAGAGATGACTGTGACATTTATCAATACCCTATTTGCCTTATACTATGGCAAACTGCTAAGGAATGCCACCGAAAAATTCCCTGATCATGTTCTATCTTATGTAATGATTGACGTTGAAATCAAAAGTGGTAAAATGCTATAAGGTGAATCATCTAGATCAAACAGAAAGCTAGTAGCTACAAAAAAAAAAAGAAGAAGAGGCAGATGCCATTAGCTATGCCAACCCCTCTTAGCTGAGTGATTATTAGGTGCCTAGTTTATACTTTTTAAGTATGCTTTTAATTTGACCATGTTTCCACTGAATCCTCTACAAAATAATCAATCTTCCATTAATCGACACATCAATGCCTTTACCAATAATGCTTAAAATAATCAAGGGTTAAACTAATGAAGACATAGTTTGATCCCATTCCTATAACCTATAAAGAGCTTTATCAAACTCTACTCTAGAGGTATTTGGTAGCTTCTATCTATGCCCTTAAGAAGTAGCAACATACCTTCAATGGTATGACACCAATGGCTACTATCATTACCATGTCAAGGTAGTAGGGCATGACATTGAAAATTACTTATCCTTCAAATGGAAGGTACAAAGCCATTTTGACTCGATTGTCTTGCAATTCAGGATGAATCATGGACCAAATGTTGCTACAAAACCTTTACCCAATCATGCTAAACTAGTAGTGGATGTGATTAGTGTCGAATATGCTCTTGACAATAAGGCTATATCAAAAATCTTTACACTTTTTAAGTTTTAGTTTCTTGTTATGTCAAGAACTAAAAACTATTCGCTCTTGCCTAAGATATTGTAGAAATCATATGTAATAGGCATCTTTTATCAAATTTTATCAATAAAAATGACTTAACATGATGCATTTCATCTTGTGTGCCAATTTTTACTCTTCACTTTTATGTAAACTCTTTATCTATAAAATTTTGTTTATATTATTTATTCTCTTGCCTTTTTATGAGCTCTAATAAAAGTAACATGGATACTTTTAATGAGTTTCCTCAATCTATACTGGTGAAGTTAATTTTGATAAAGATTTTGAAGGAGTTCTATGCCACAAGATTTGTTAAGATTAGTTGAACAGGAAGAGAAAAAGATTTTGCTTCATAAAGAACTGATTGAGGTCATAAACTTAGGAACAAAAGAAGATAAAAAATAGATCAAAATCAAAATCTCTATAAGACCTTTGCCCAGAACCAAATTGATCAGTTTACTTTAAGAATACAGAGACGTATTCTTTTGGTCATATCAAAACATGCATAGGCTAGAGACCTACATTGTGGTCCATAGTCTTCCCCTCAAACCTAATGCAAGCTAATCTTAAAAAAAAAAACTAAGAAGGATGGAACTAGAAATGCTCATTAAGATAAAAAAGACAAAAAATAATTTAAGATAGGATTCCTTGAAATAACCAAATATCCAAAATGGGTTGCCAATCTCAACTTAGTTCTTAAGAAAGATGGTAAAGTATAGTTATGCATCGATTATTTGGAATTTAGCTAGCCTTGCTCGAACGATAATTTTCCCTTACCTTACATCGACACTTTAGTTGACAACACAACCGAGAACTCCTTATTTTCATTCCTGGATGGATTCTCGAGTTAAAATCAAACCAAAATGGCACCTAAAGACATGGAGAAAACTATCTTTGTGACTATGACTTTCAGACTCAAAAATGTCAAGGCAACTTATCAAAGAGCCATGGAACATTATTCCACAAGCTACTGTATAAGGAGATTAAGGTTAACATGGACGATATGATTACTAAATCAACATGAGAAATGAGCATTCCATGACCTTTAGAAGCTCTTTGAATGAATATAAAAATTATAACAAAATCTAAACCCTAATAAATGTAACTTTAGTGCCATATCTAGAAAGTTACTAGGATTCATTGTCTGCGAAAAAGGGATCAAAGTCAACCCAGATAAATTTAAGGCTATTCAAAAGATGCAACCCTGTCGGACCATGTTGTTGGATTTAACCACACAATTACACATATTGCAATAAGTAATAGAGTGATAAAGTACAGTGTCGATCCCATAGGGAATTGATACTAAAATTGTTAAGTATTAAACTTCAAACAACTTAATCTTATTCAAAAAATGATTAAAAATTAGAAAATAAAATAAAATAGTAATAAAGCAAATCATAAATAATCAAAGCCTAGGATTTCAATTTCTCTTAACAGTTTAGTTAAATAAAACCCTACTTCCTTAACTTGACTAATGATACTAAGTTGTTAACCTAGAGTTTTAATTTATTGAGAAGTATCTTTCAATGGTCTTATAAAAATATATCTCTTAATTTTGCTATATTCCTACAAAAATTGAATTAAAAGAAACTCAATAAGCTTATATTCTAATTTGATTTTATATATCATGCTTGTATATTCCTTTCTAATGTTCAGATCAATTTATCTTGCAGATACCTTATTTTGTTTGAGGCAACTTTTGTCATCCCAAGACTTAATTAAAAGCAGATAGAATCAAAAAAATAAAAAAATAAACTGGGGATGACTATCGGGTGCCGTGTTGCAAAATGGGAAATTTTTTTGGGGAAGGTTAGAATTGTTCATATTAAAGAAAAATGTAGAAATGAGGGATCAAACGTCACTATTCGAGGTGTCCCTATAGTCATTCAGATGACTACATATGTCAATTTCCTATTGTTTGTGACCAAGGTGAGGTTTTCAAAAAGCCTAAGGTACATGCAAGTTGTATTGGTGCATAAGCATTAATACTAAGCCTTTACATATTAGAATTTTCACATGGAGTATCAATACAAGAGGATTTGGTATTGATACCTAAGGTGTGGCATCGATATTTGGCATGTTAGTATCGATATGGACCTTGGTAGTAGCTAAAGTTATGATTTTTGGCAAAATGTATCAATACGCAACCATGAGTATCAATATGAATCCGTGGAGTATCGATACAGGCCATAAGTCTTGAGGCTGAAAATAATTTTTTTATTCTTAGTATCGATACACTTCTCATTATATCGATACTCATGCATAAAAGTTACCTTATGTAACGATACAAAATGTCTTGTATCGATACACTAAGGCATTTTTGCCTAGTTTGAGCCATTTTTTAGCCTTTAAAATTTTGAGTCAAACATCTTTCTTGCATAAAAAATCATCATAATTCATATGAAGCCTTAACTATGGGCTCATGATTTGACTTAAACAAACTTTTAAAGACTAAATCCAATGAAAAGGGTTATTTTCATGAAATATATAGTTGTAAGAGGGCGTGCGAAGCATATCTCTAGTTGTAGCTATTGCAGCATTTCTACCCCATTACTTTACATGGCAAACCAATAAGATGGAGGCCACCTGAGCACAATAGTTAAAGATATCCCCGATTACTTGAATGAAAAATCAAAAATACCCTTGCTTTGTTTCCCAAAAGCATTAGCTAACCCTTGGATTTAAAGAGAAAAAGTTAGCTCAGTAGAAGGACATAGGGACATGCTTGTTTATCCTTGTTCAAGTTATATTTTATTCCCAATTCGTTTGTCAAAATGTATGCCTGTTTATTATATAAAAAATATAATTTTTTACCCCAAGTTAAGTCTATGCTACCTTCAAATAATGGTGCTTAGCATAGATTTAATGTTTTGATTAAATTGGTCCTCTAATCTTAGGGATAAACTAAAATTCTTGGTCTAGATTTAGGGAAATAAAATGTTGTTTTCTTTTGTTAAAGTATTAAGTCTTGATCCTGAGTCCAAACCTTTTTTAGTGACTTGGTCAACAAGTTATTTTATCATCTCAAACTACTTTAGGATTATGGAATGAACTCGTGATGCCTATGTTACTTGTTCCTTTTTATCATGGATGTTTGGATGTTTTAGATTCAAGTTTGTCCTGGAAAAAACTCAAAAGTACCAAATACTTCCATATTTTTGCTTTAACAGCACCATAGTTTGAAGAAAAATTATCTTCAAGTCATAAATGATTTTTCTAGAATTTGTTTTATATTTTTCACTTAAAGGGCATCAAAATAACTTTCCAACAATGTCTTGATTAGCCTCAGATCATCCTAGAGGAGGGAGTTATGAATTTTTGAACCATTGTTGTTTGGGACCCCTGAAAATAACGTGTTATGTTCTGTGTGGGCCATTTTGGCTCATCAATTAATTTCTCTAAAATTTTTAAATATTTTTCCTAAAAAGTTTATGAAATTCCCTTTTCGGATGAGCCCATAATAATCTTTAAAGTCCGTCATGTATTTTCCCTTGTACATGCTGCCAATGTCGAAGCAAGCCTAAATTTAAAAATTAATTTCGCCTAAGTTATTTTCTAGGATTTTAAAAATATTTTTATATTAGTTTTGATCAAGTTATCTTTCCAACGATACTAACATTTATCCCCTAAAGCCTTTGGCTGAACCTGAAATAAATTTGAGAAGGAAGATGAATGTTTTCCCCTGTTTTTAACCTAATTTCCAAAATCCCTTTATAAAGGCATTTAAATGTCTCAAAATGCACCCGATTGGTTCCCCTACAACACAAGCCCTTTAGACTCAGATCAAGGCCTAAGACAGAGATATATTTTACACAAATCTTTAGTTCCCTATTTTTAAAATCCTTTTTTTTAAAAAAAAAACCTTTTCTTTTAAAACATAAAAAATTTTCATCTTTAAGGATACTCTAACCCTACCACTGTAAACAAATACTCTAACCTCAAATCATCAAAGGTTTTCATTCTTGGGGATACTCTAACCCAACCACTTTGAGAGGATACTCTAATCCTATTTTCCAATGAAAATTTGATTTTTTTCTCTCAGATATATTTGCAATTCCTAATTATTCTCTTAACTTTATCTTTGGGGATATTCTAACCTGACTTCTTTGAGGGAATACTCTAACCTCGCTTTTACCTCAAAAAATAAAAAAAAATCTCTCTCCTTCAAATACCACAGATTGTTTTGATTAAAATCTTTTTATCCTCAAATAACCATCGAATCCAGACCTGCCTCTAAACTATTATCCTAATTATTCTTCAATAATTAAAGACAATAATGAGATACATTCTAATAATCCCTCATTCTTACATTTTTGTTTATGATATTATTATATTCTTTTTCGACTTACTAACATGTTTCCTTTTTGTGGTGACTGTCATGCACTCAAATTTAAAACTTGTTTTCAAAAAAATTTAAAAGGCAATGTTCCATGTCAATATCTTTCCAGTGCTTAATACAGAAGATCATAATTTTCAAAATTTAGTTTGAAAACTATTTTTATAAGAATCCCTATGCTTTTCATACCTTCTTGGCGTGTAAGTGATATAACTTTTCTTCAGAACCTAGGTTTATATTTCCTACTAAAACTTCTTGCATGAAAAAGAGATTATATCTAAATAATGCCTAAATAGAATTGATTAAGTTGAAACTAAAGCTAGACATACTTAGTTGGTACCAAGTTTAGCCTTCGTAAGGGTGCTAATCTTTCCCCACGTATAACCAACTACCAAACCCAACCAACAAATCTCTAGACTTTGTAAACCATGAAATCAATGTTTTAAGTTTGATAACTTGAAATATGAACTTCAAAATTCTTTTAATATTTCCATTTAACTACCATCAAATTAGTTTTTCAAAATTCATTTCATTTTATGAGTTTTTTATGTTTTGGAATTTCCTACGTTTGCTAGATAAGAAATTTTCTACTTTATAAATTTTTTTGGGGGGGACATTTTGAGTTTATGTTTTTTAAAATTCTTTAAATATCTTCATAAAATTCATATTAAATCAATTTTTCAAAATTTAGTTTATTTCATGAGTTTCTTTTAATTTTTTTCGTTTTCAAGATACAGAGTTTTTTATTTCATAAATTTTTATGAGGAATTTTTTTTAATTTATAATTTCTAAAATTCTTCAAATATTATTTTTATTCCATATTAAATCAATTTCAAAAATTTTATTTTATTTTATGAACTTTGCACTTTTTTTTTTAGATTTTTCTCGTTTTCAAAATATGGAGTTATCTACT
Source organism: Adansonia gregorii (assembly GCA_038382025.1). Classification (NCBI taxonomy): domain Eukaryota; kingdom Viridiplantae; phylum Streptophyta; class Magnoliopsida; order Malvales; family Malvaceae; genus Adansonia; species Adansonia gregorii. Next base: position 2,826,376 of record JBBYHO010000006.1, read on the forward strand.
TCGTAAATTTTTTAGATGGATTTTTCTTAGTTTATAATTTTAAAAATTCTTCAAATATTATTGTTTAAATCATATTAAATTAGTTTTAAAATTTAATTTAATTTTATGCATTTTGCATTTTTTTCAAAATTTTCCTATTCCTAAAATACAAAGTTTTCTACTTCATAAATTTGTTTGGAAGGATTTTTTTTGAGTTTATAATATTCAAAATTCTTCAAATATTCTCATTAATTCATATTAATTCAGTTTTAAAAATTTTATTTTATTTTATAAGTTTTGCATTTTTTTAAAATTTTTCCCATTTCCAAGATACGAAGTGTTCTACTATGTAAATTTTTTAAAGGAGTTTTCTAAGTTATAATTTTTAAAATTAATCAAATATCCTTATTAAATTCATGTTAAATCAGTTTTGGAAATATTATTAATTTGATGAGTTTTGTATTTTTATTTTTATCCAAAAGGATTTTTCTTATATAATTTTATGAGTTTTGGAGTTCCAATCAAGTTTTTCATTATTTCATTTCCAAATTTTGTTGATGATTATTATTTATTAATTTTTCATTTTATTATTATCATTTTAGTTTTATTTTAATTATTGGTTATTTTTTACTAGTTTCATGCAAACTAGTCTAATTGATTTCCAACTTTTTCCTAACTAATTTGGTTAGTTTCTAATTACCCATTAGTGATATTATCTAGATAATCATGAGAAAATATTATGATATGACCATTAGTTCACATAATGCAAATTACAATTACCCATGCGAAAGATGAATAAAAAATCAAAAAAATAAAAATAATAACTTTTTTGTACTTTTCATGCCCATCTAATCGACCATTTTTCAGCCAATTTTGGATGAGCCTCTCATATATAAGAAAGGGGAGAAAGCTTTAAGAGGAGGATTTTGGCTTTCATACAGAAAAACACTAAAAAAATTCAAAAAATTTTCTAATTTCTAAAGCTTTTAAGGTATATTGTCTTCTTAAATCCTTAGTTTTTGTTAATCTTATCTACTTTCTTTCCTTTTAATGAGCCAAAATAATGCTTTAGCTCATGGACTTTAATCCATGTTGAAAGGCTTAACTTAATGGCTATGAATTATTCTCTTTGATTTCGTTATCATGTTTGATTTTTCTTAACAAATACTTCACTTTTCTCATGAATTTTGTTGTTGTTGATATGATGTTGATTTTTGTATTATATTAGTCATATAAATGATCGAATGTATGTTGTTTCTCCTAGTATTTTCTTGTTAATATGTTAGAATAACATGTTTATATATTTATTTTTTATGATTTAATATATCATGATGTTGATTTATGCATTGATAAAATTTAGATATATGATTGTTGAGCAAAAAATTTTGTTTGGTGGTTTATATGGAGTTAGTCAAAATTCATATATATGTATGTGGTGATTTTATTTTCATTTTTGTGGTTACTTTATAAATATAAAATGTTGAAGGACTAATTTCTAAAAAAATAAAAATGTAAAAAAATAACTTCTAATTATTCCATGTTTAATCGAATTTGATGGATTCTTGTTGTTTATGTTTTGTGCATATTTTTTTTGTAATAATTCCATGTTTTTCTTTTTTTAGGTTGTGTTATAACTTTAGTAAACATACGGACTAATTTGCAAAAATTTGTAAATTTTTAGGCCATTTTTGGGTTTGGCCAAAAGCTTAATGGGCTATATGGAAACTGACTTTTCCTGTTTTAGGTATTTTCCACACTTTAGGAGTCATTTTGTAACTTTGCAAAGTTTAAGAACTAGTTTGCAAAAATATAAAATTTTGTTTTGTGGTCAAAGGTGTTTGCCCAAACCTTTATATGGATGTTATTCATTATTTACATGTTGATTTTTTATGATTAATCATACTTTGTGATAATTTAGGATTTTTTTTATTTAGGCACCTAAATATTAAATTAGAAAAAGTGTAGGGATCATTTAGTAAACCTTAAATTTAGGGTAAAATGGTCATTTTCAGCATTTAAAATATTTCTATTATTCCTATGGTCTTCCATAAGGATGTGGACATTTTCAAAACTTTTCATACCCTGTCAGTTTTTCGTAGGGCATGAAACAAAATTTTTTAAAGTTTAGAGGCTTAAGTGTAATTTTTGCATTTTAAATCAATTTTAGAATTGTAATTTCCCTATTTAGAGTATATATCATCATTCTTTCTCTTTTCATGTCCTTTAAGGTTACTACGATACTGTCACGTTAAAAGTATACCTCAAGGGTACTGTGGTAATTTCACTAGAACTGAGTCCTAGGTAGTCATTGGGATGCTTTTATGCAAAAGATGTGTATTTAGGATAAGTTCAACCTTTCATGATCATTTTTGGGTCTTTTAGGGTTACCGAGATACTTTCATATTGAAGTTATACTTTAGGTGTATTTTGGTAATTTTGCTAGAATCAAGTCCTCGGTAGTCATTGGGATGCTTTTATACCAAAGATGTGCATTTAGGTTAAGTTTCACCTTCCATGATCATTTTCATGTCCTTTAAGGTTGCCAAGATACTTTCACGTCGAAAGTATACCTTAAGGGCATTTTGGTAATAGAGTCCTACGTAGTCATTAGGATGCTTTTATACCAAAGATGTGCATGTAGGATAAGTTAAACCTTCCATGATCATTTTTGTGTCCTTTAGGGTTATTAAGATACTTCTATGTTGACGGTATACTCTAAGGGTATTTTTTCTAGAACCGATTCCTAGGTAGTTGTTGGCATGCTTTTATGCCAAGGATGTGCATTTAGGTTCAACATTCCATAAGCATTTTAGTTTCCTTTAGAGTTGTCATAATACTTTCACATCAAAGGTATAATCCAAAGGTATTGTGGTAATTTTGCATTAGAACTAGGTCCTATATGATTACTAGGATATTTTCATTTCAACTGTATGCATTAGGAATAACTTTGTTATTTTAGATTGTTATCGAGTCTAGGATGTTTTATTAGTATTTTTAATAAAATATGAAATTTTTTTTTTAGAAAATTAAGGTTATCTCTCCAAGTTAAAATAATATGTGGAGTTTCTCCAAAAATATGAAAGGGGTTATACAGATTAATGAGATACCACTTTCAAAGTGGAAATTAAGATTTTTATAAATTTTAAAAAAATTAAACCTTTCGTATTTCTTTGGCCCTCCAGTAGGATATGAATGATATTTTGAATTTTAAAATCTTTGGTGTCCCTTTGATTTTTTGTTGGGGTATAAAAGAGAATGACAAAAAGGTTTCATGTTCCATTGGTCTTTCGGTGGAGTGCGTAAGAGATTTTTTTTGAAAAAACCTGATTTCTTTTGAAACAGAATAATAAATTTGCTCTATAAAATATTATTGTTCAGAATTTATAATTAAATTCCATATGTTGAAACCAAATAAAAATTAAAATTCAAGTTAACACGTAATTAATAAGATATCAATTTTTGGGCATCACAAGAGGGTCATCTCTACTTGTGATTACAACCGGCTCCTAAACCGTTTTATATGATCTTTAGTATAATCATGGATTTTAGAGTTATTATTTTAGGGTTTCATGACCCTCAAAATATGGACTCCAATAGCTGAACAATCTTAACTAGCCTAAATAGATTGGTGGTAACTCTAAACAAATAGTCATTTCGTAATGATTGTTTAGGGTTAAATCAAGTGAATGATTCATCTCAACCACCCAATCCCTAAAAATTAAAAAAATATCGATAATGATATGGCCTATAGGAATAAAAGAATATAAAATAGTGATATATCAATAAATATGGATATAAAGGCCATTTAATTCGAGCTTGATTGGGATTCATATCTAAGCCACATTATGACAGTTACCTTTTGATAGGTTGCCCTAACATTTTTTAGCCTAAAGTGCATCACTTTACACGGTCATGAAGGTAGGCTTCTCAATGTCTTCAGCTACCATTTTAATTTGGTTATAACTTAAAATTCCATCTATAAAGGAAAATAGTGCATTTTTGGCATTGTTGTCACTAGGGTATTGATATGGGGCAAAGGGAAATTGTCTTTTGGACTAACTAGGTACAGGTCCCTATAATCTACACACATATGCACTTTGCTATCCTTTGTAGGAACTAAGACTATATTGGCTACCCATTCAAGGTATTTGGCTACTTTGAGAAATCCTGCCTCAAATTGCTTTTTTACTTCTTCTTTGGTCTTCAGAAGCATTTTAGGCTTCATCCTTTAAAGCTTTTGCTGTGTAGGCTTACACTAAGGTTTGAAAGGAAGTTTATGGACCATAATGTGGTGTCTAATTCAAGCATTTCTTAGTAGGAGCAAGTGAACACATCCCTATATTCTTGCAAAAGACTTAGTAGTTCTATTCAGGTTGATAAGTTTATAAAGGTTTTGATTTTAACTTCTTTCTAATCTTTTTTTATTCTAAGGTTTATGTTTTCATAAGGTTTTTCATAAGGCAATATCTATTTTTCTTCTTGTTCAATTAGTCTCAATAAGTCTGAAGGTATGGGGTTCTCTTCAAAATCTTTTTTTGCCTCAACCTCACTGGTGCAAATTGGTTGCTCAAAATTGATTTTCAAAGTCTTAGTATGAATATTCATGTCACTTTCATTCGAGTACCTAAAATTATAGGAAAAAGAACAATATATGCAAAAAAAAATGCAGAGAAAAGTTTAAGAGTTGGTGAAAACTCTGAAAATGAGCTTAAAGGATGAGATGCATAATGCTTAGTCATTTTTATTGAAATACGTAATGAAAAGATGTCCATACAAAGGATCCTATAATGCTTTTAGGTATAAGCATGTAGGTTTAGTTCATAGCATTACTTTGAAATAGACTTGAAAAGTGCAAAAATCTTAGTTTCAGTCCAAACACTTGGAATAAATCTTAGAGGTCATAGACCAGTCACTTAGTTTATCACTAGCATCTCTAGCTCATCAATTACATTGATAGAGAGATCCTTAAATGCTTTGTTTAGTATGAGCATGACTTTGGCAGAGTCGATATTCATATGTCCTCTTGGGGGAACTTTTTTGAATCATTGGTTCATATCCTATATCTTGTCCTAATAGATGAGTCATCTTTTTTTCACTGTTCTTTTAAGCTTGTTTTCTTTTCTACATCTCATTAGGCTTGAATCCTAACCTTATTTTGTTGATCTGGTTGATAACTTTCAAGGCTCTGGCAATCCCTTGGAGGCGCTTTTCGACTCTCTTTTCAACATGAGCACTTTTTCCAATGGTTAACTTTAGACCCATATGAGTGCTCTTCGATAGATAAGGCTCAAGTATTGGCAACCCTCAGGATTCTAGGATATCTTCATCAAGCTTGATATATGAGGCATCAGTTGAGGTAGCAACAATTATATCTTTTTTTCCTCTGATGTTGACAACTTTATTGTCAACGATGAATTTAAACTTTTAATGCAGTAATAACAACATTGCCCCTATAGAATGAATCAATGGCTTTCCAAATAGGCAATTATACACTAGAATAATGTCCATTACATGGAAGTCTATTTCATAAGTGCATGGGTTGACTTAGAATGGAATAGTGATCTTTTCAATGGTGTTTTGCAAGTTCCACTAAATGCTTACATAGCCATGCAACTGTTTTATATGTAAGTTGTGTCAATAGAGAGCTTATTTAAGCATGACACCAGCATTACATTTAAAGTTGACCCATTATTAATAAGCATTTTAAGCAATATGCTACCTTTGCAGTATATAGTGATAAGAAGAGCTATTAGGGATTTCGTCATCACTGAAAAATATATAGTAGTCAGTAGCGATGTTGCTTACTAAGCAATCCAATTGGCTTATCGAGATGTTTGGAGGGACGTATGCCTCATTGAAGACCTTGAAGAGAGCATTTTTATGGGTTTTTGAATTCAATGGTAGTGACAGCATAGATATCTTGGTAGGCTACTTATTCAACTGATCTATGAAGCTATATTCACTATGCTTGATGAATTTAAGGAATTTCATAATTTTTTTCTCACTCATTGTTTCTTTGATAGAAATCAGGTCTGAGTCTTTGGTTGCAAATTTTGGTGCTTGAGGAATAAAAGTAGTGCTTTTTTGTTGAGTTTTACCTCTTGATGCTACTAGGGCATACATCTGCCACTTCAAGTTAGATGGCCCACTCCAAAGAGATCCACATTAACTACTTATTGATTAGACTTTCCAAGGATTAAAGTTTTGTTTTCATAGTTCCAAGGAAAAGGCTTATTGTCTTTACAAAGGAAAGGAGATGGAAGTTGAATAATCATTTTTTATGAAGGCTAAAGAACCATAGCTTGGATACTCGATTGGTTGTCAAATAAAACTAATGGCCTTCCAACACCGTAAGAAGGATTATTCCTTCCCCTTTCTATGGTGTTGATAGATGGTATCGCATTTGCAGACTTGGTATCTGAGGCTTACTTTTTATTGTGAAATTTAATGTTACCCTCTTTCATCATCCTTTGAACCATTGAGTGGAACTCTTTGCACATTTGAAAACTATGACCATAAATGGTATGGAAATATATAGGTCATTGGCTTGGCTTCCTCCTTTGTCCTTTTGACCTTGTTGAGCAATTCAGCTTGTATCAGAATTTGCCAAACCAAATTCATTGGCATCTTGACCTCATCTAGTTTTCTACAGCCTTGTAGTCTTCTTTAATAGCCATTCTACTCATATCTAACTCAACATGAGTTAAGGTTCAACTAACTCCAATACTGGATTTTAGTTGTTGTTTAGCCTTCACTTTTTTCTTTCCCTTTGCCCTTGAAAGTACTTCTTTTACCTAAGTCACTTTTTATGGCTTCATCTATTATTTTGCATAATATGACTACATCTACAAAGCTCTTTGTGATTTTCTTGACTATCTCCTCGTAATAAGGTGCTTGTAATGTGCCAATGAATCTAATAACTATTTCTTCCTCTATCAACAAAGGATGAATACAGGCTACTTCTTCTATCCATCCCGAAGTATACTACTTGAAGTTTTCCTCAGTTCTGTTTTGCAGCTTATAAGAGAAAGATAACTTAAAACCCAGTTGATGGTAGATTTTTCCTTATCAGTGACATTAATAGACATACCAATGTACTCGTCTCACTCCTTGTAGAACTTAGTTTCAGACCAGTTTATCATCCCTTGGACCATTTCTAGGAAAAATGCATAGTGTTGCAAAGTGCACCTTTGACTGCAGTGGCAGTAAAATGGTTCAAGGGTTTCATTGCTCCAATTTTTAACACCTGATACTATTATTCCCTTCAAAAAAGCTTGCCATCCTTTACTCATCATGGTTTTAATTTTCTACTACTTTTTTTAACCAACATCTTTTCCCTTCAATTATTGCACTCAATCTTGGCTCTACATGGTTAGGAACTAGATTGGCTCCAATGTTAGGTCTAGGCCCTTATTTGACCTTAGTCACATTCTTTTCTAGTAGAACTTGCACCTTTTCCTTAAATAAGGTGCAATTCTCAATAGAGTGGCCTTATGCTAGCGTAGTACTCCTAATAGCATTTTCATCATATTAGTTGAGGTATGGAGATGATCTTGGCTTATGAATACTAGGGCTGCTAGCTGACCTACCACATTTAATTATTTGGAGCTTTGGTGTTGTTCATGGTAGGGGGTTGCTCGTTTTGAGTAGTATTCTGAATAAGTTCAACATGAAACTCTTTGCTGGAGTGATCCCAATAGAATAAACTAGTTGTGGCATTATGGAGTAAAGGTTAAAACCTAGATGCAACATGTTCGGGAAGTACATACCCTACGTTGGATGTGACCTCGATTGAATCTTGCAAGATTCTCGCTACTAACATTCACCTCTTTCTCTTTACCATTTGTTGTTGGCTTCTTGACTGACCCAGATGATTCTCCAATAGATATCTTACCACTTTTGATAGCATTATCAATCATTTCGCCCAATATAACTGTATCAATGAAATTTTTCATGGCATTTCCCATTAACCTTTTAGAGTAGAGAGCTTGTGAAGTGCTAATAAACATAACCATCATTTCTTTCACAGTCAAAGAACGTGCAATTTATCGCGACGTACCCCAGGGTGGATCCTCGCAGATCTAAGAGTGCGTACGACTTAAAATATTATCCTGACTCGGAAATGTCTTCTTGACTAAGACCATTCTTCAGAGTTACGATAAGAATGAGAAAATACAGATTCTCGACTTATGACACAGTGAGGGGGACCATAAGACGAATCACTCATCTTATCGGTCTCGTGTGACCATCACGAGATGGCCAATGCTTGGAGTCGTCATCGATCATTTCAGGCTAGGCATGATCGGATGCCCATTGAACCTATGTTTTGAGCTACGAAACTCAAAACATCGAT
>JBBYHO010000006.1:2877330-2891948 GCA_038382025.1 Adansonia gregorii
CAAAAAGCATGAAACAATACAAGTATATCGATTAAAAAAAAATAGGGGTACCAGTCACCTAATTTGAGAAAGGGGCGACAACTGATGCATTCCTTACCTGCGGTTAGGCAAATTTCTCTGTCATGTGATGACTTTTATGCATTTTATCTTAGTTGAAATCAGCATTATTAGTTGATAACATTTCAATGCAAGTGTGTTTACGATGAAGCACAAGGTTTATCCTGTCATTACATTTTAATAATGATCTATATAGAATTTGTGAATGTCAAGGAAGACGCAAAGAACAGATTCCATGATTTTCAGAATGAACTATGAGTTTAGGAAATTTATTCTGCAGCCTGCTCCAGCCCCAAAAGAAGTGTTTATTGATAATACTACGAACCATCCTGCCAAGAGTAGCTCAATAGTTCATGCCAGTCTTAGTCACTGTTTGTCATATTTCTACCGTACAAGTACACGTATCTAAGAAACAATGTAGTAATGAAGTAGAATATTATTCTCATGAAAAATTATATTAAAATTTACGAAGTACTAAAATTAAAATAATTTAGTCTTATCTAGACAATTAATTAATTAAACTAAAATTAGTTAAATAACAAAAAAAAAATTAAATAAGATCTACTTAATCAATAATAAAAACTTAGAATTACAATTTTCTTCAACATTTCATTTGAATTTGTTTTACTCTCTTAACTTGACTAATAATAACGATTTATTAATCTAGAATTGTAATTTATTTATAAGTATTTTTCGATGATCTTATAAAAATATTTCTTTTAACCAATTTACTATATTCCTATGCAAATTAAATTAAAAGAAACTCATTAGCTTACACTCTAATTTTGTTACATATGGCATACTCATATATTTCTATCTAACATGCATATCAATTCATCCTCATAAATGAATATGAAACTTATGTCATTAAATCTAGGTCTAAACAGAAAATTCTTTTTTTCAAGTTGTTACGAAATCAAGTTAATTAGTAATCAAGCAATTAGAATTATTAAGAACGAGATTGACTAAACAACTTAAATATCATTAAATAAAAAAATAAAATAATCCAAACTACATGTTTGGTTCCATTGTAACCTTAGAAAATTAAATTTATCTCATATTGATTAAATAAAACACAAAATACTAGAGTTTCACTATCATAAACATCACAATAAAATATTAATAGAAAAAAGAAAACTAAGAGTTATCGAGTTTTGATCTTCAATTTCTTCTATTCTTCTCAAATTGCAAAGTCCTAATAGCTGCCCTCCTTTTCACAAAATTGAAGAAAAATAAAACTATCTAAGATATCCATAAGTCTAATCCTAAGAGTCCCAAAACACTGAAAACAAATTTGGTAAGCAAATAGCTTGAACATATTATTTTTAGAAACTGCCAAACTATAATCACTTTACTTATTCATTAAGTTGTTGCACTTTATAAACTATTTCAGATTTTGACTTAAAAAAATATGAAAAGTATTTAAATAACTAATAAATTAAAATATAAGAAAAATAAATAATACTAAATTAAAAACTACTAAAAATAAATAAAATCTTAATAAAATAATACTAAATTAAAAGTTACTAAATATAAATAAAATTTAAATAAAAACCACTAAAACTTAATTAATTTAATACACATAATGAAATTAAATAACTTTATTTTATAAAGTTATCAGTCACCTGCAACAGTTTTAAGGTTTTTATGAGCATACTTCTTAAAAAAATAGTATAACCAAATTTATAAAGGCATTCCTCATCAAAACCGTAAACCCATGCAGTTATACAATTGGTTTTAATCGTGAAAGAACTTACTTGTAAGAAATGTTTTATGCAGTGAGGATGCATCTTGTTGGACATCCATCTGCACCAACCATCCTCAGAGGTAGGCAATGAACACTATACTTTCCTGGCTCGATTCCATCAAGGTTTACACCTTCAACGAGAACAATTTCCTGAGGATATAGAGCAGTTTCACTAGTGCATTCCAAAAGTTTTCTCTTTAAACGAGAGTAAATAAATCCATAACAGATGAGTTGGGGTTTAAAAATTGTTAATAAAACTAAAATTAACAAGAGAAACCTCTTTATTATTACCCTATTTCTTAGAAATATATGATGAGTTGGTGCAGCATCATCATAAGCAGAAACAGATAGGTAATCAAGTCCTACAGTTCATACAGACAGATGGGTTAGTGTATTTGAAAGTTCTGCCAAATATAAAAAGCACTCAAATGGCATCATTCCTATTGAAAGTGACTCCATTATACTCCAAGATTGCCTGATTCTGGTAAGCACACATCTATTTTATTGAATCAGATTAAAATAATTTTACAAAGGTTGCTTTTCTCCCTTAGTTACCAACACATTCTGTTGAGGTGACTCATAAACCGAAATAATGATGGGACTGACATTTGTGCACCCATCTAGCCAGAACTAAAGCGCGGAATCTATGGCACGTAAGCAGAAGCCCTGATGTCGAAAGTGAGTAGGGATGTTCTACCCAACATAATTTTTTTGTAACACAAGTGTCCTCCTAAGAATGTCCTTTTTGTTAACCAGGAAAATCTGAAATCTTACCAACAAGTTTGATGTCTGTCTTATCAACCAACCACTGTGCCCCATCCTTCTTAAATCCTGTGAAGTCTGAAGCAAACTCCTTTTTATGCATCAGCCCCCTGAATATGAAAGTTAATATAGACTTACTATCGAGAAATTATTTGTAAGTTTCAGCGTTATTTTCGTGCCTTGAGCCAATCAATTCTGGTTCAATAGAATCTAAAGCTCGGGAAACAACAAAGAAAACCTTTTTTCTAACAGTAAGGATGATACATTTCATTTAACTTTAAACATCCTCAGAAACAGAAATTGCAGTATTGAAAATAAAAGTTGTCACTTCATAACCACACTTTAACCCTTTACAAGAACAACCTACTAGGTATTGTTTTTGAAAATTTATGAGTGGAATTCCCAGGAAAAAGAGATATTGAGGCAATGAAACATTTGTAACAACAAGAGTGAAGGCGTAGAGCAACTATTTGAGCATGTATTATCTTCTTGCACCTTCATGGGTAATTCATTTAATATACAGGAAGCATTTCATTTCTATGTTTTTAATGATTCCCCGGTAGGATCAAAGATATTAAGGAGTAGTTGGATAATTCATTCAACATGTGCTCAATAAATACCAGCTAAGCTTAGGGTCTTAATAGCAAGAGCAGCAAAAGATTACAGTTGATTGACATGATATTCACTTGCCAACAGGGGGAAAACAGGAAAGTGCTTGAATGATTGCCTGATATTTTTCTTCTTCTTAAAGCCTAAACAAGTCAAATCACATTCAGTCTTCCACTGTTAGCCTACAATTTATACCTTAAACATGTTTCTTGCTAACAGAATGAACTGCCACAAATGACACTCTTGCAATGTTATACAAACATGCATCTGTGATTTATTCACTAAAAACTAAAAGTTCACGGTCGCCCCCTATTAAGATGTATTATTAAACTTAAATTGGGGTTATCCGCTAAGAACTACGTAGAGCAGTTTATGAATATCTACATGGTTAGTTGAAAAAGTGCAAACATATCAAAATGTGATGCCAATTCTGGGGAAATCAACATTCAAATAGAGTGAATATCATTGAAGACATCTTGTCGTGCTTCAAAAAATATTCTGATATGAGCCTACCATACTATATTGTCTTTAAGTATACGTAAATGCAAACAAATAAATAGATGTAAGTACATTTGTATTACCTGTCAGTATTAAGTGTTTTGAAAAGCACACGATGTACTCCCCGGGGAATATTCAACGACTTCATAACTTCAGCTGTAGGTAGCATATTTTAGTTACTACTTACTACAGCTCAACACAAATAAAAGTTAAAAGAACGATTAAAGATGATAAATAAATGTTACCAACTTGCAATTACAGAAAGGGGGAGAAGAGAGGAGTTAATTTTTCACAATGGTCAATCAACATCGACTTTATGATGCAGAGAGATCTATTTTATGATGTTTTGCAGCCAAAACTCTAGGTTGGGCTTGAAAATTTCCTTGATCATAACTATCGGCCATGGATGGCAGGGTAGCCAAACCCGAGGTGAGCGTCGGAAAAAACCAGGTTTTTTTATTAAACCAGTTATTACTACTTTATACTGATCTTGTTAGAATGAGAGGAACTACTGCATACAAGTCCCAGAAAAAGGAATGATTCAAGAGTGAGTTGAAATAAAGTTTTGACTCAAAATGCCAAAAGCTGAGAAGAAACTAGAAAATATAGTGAACAGATCTCTGATTCAGAAAGGGGAAATTCCATCAGGAATACATACCAGTTATGTTCTCATTTCTTGGAACATCAACTACTAGAGCAGGACCTATACAAACAAAAAAACATGTATAATCATCAATAACATCAAAAGCGAAATTGCACAAAGTGATTAAAAAAAAAACAAAGGAGGATTGGAATCAAATCCTCAGCTCTATCGAATCAAAGAGATTAAAGAGCGAAAGCAAATGAAAAATCAACTAAGAAATTAAGAATACTGGCAATTTGCTTGTCATTTGAAAACGCTGGGTTTTGGATGAGCCAAATTGCCAACATGGTAAAACTGCAAAAAGAACGAATTAACGACTTGCTCATAATATTAGCTCACCATTAAGCGCTTGCAGGCTAAGAGTAGTAACATCAAACCCTTCCTCATAATACTTTTGAAAGAAGTGGCTAGGAGCATCAACGTGAGTGCCTGTGTGGGTTCCCAACTTAAACTCAGAAACATTTGCTAAGGAGCCATTTTTAATACTGGAAACAAGCCTAATGAAATGACCAAGCCCGTTCTTGGAGTCGAAACTTGGCAACTCAGAAGAGATTTTGTGAGTTATATCAAAGATTTTGCCATTACCATAAGCTACAGCAGCAGCACTGGAGAGGATGCTTAGAGTTAGCATCCCAGCGCCACAAAGGAGCAGCAGGAGCTTATTATTCTTCATGGTAACTGCTAAAGTAGTTTCAGATAAAGAAGAACCTGGTCTTTTTGGCTTTAGTATGTTCCAGCTAGCCGTGGTTGTGAAGAAACGACTGAAAGAAAATCATTCACCTTAGTGCACTTATAAAATTCTCGACTGTGGACCCGACCCTGCCTACCATAGCAGGCAGGAATTAAGTTGAATAGAAGTTAATAAAAAAGAATAGAATATCAAAAAAGAAAGTAACGAATTATTACAGCACGAATTGATTCGTTCGATTCATAGAGTTAAATCGATTTCAAGTCGAATTTAAATAAAAATTATAAGTAAAAATTTTTGATTAAACATAAAATTTAAGCTCGGTTTTTTTTTTTTCGTTTACTTGGGTTGGAATTTCTACTTAATTTTATAATAGTGTATGAGATTTTAAAAGTGGAAAAATGATAATAGCAGCAGGTCTCATTTTCTATTGACTCATAAAACACCACTTTATTCCATTCAGCTTACCATTGAGATAGGTGTCACTGTCATGTTGGAAAAGGAAATGCAATTCTGCGAAACGCATTGGATTTCATTCTATGCTGTAGCTTCTTCGTACATTGTTACTCACCGCACCGCTATTCAGAGATTTGAGTATTGAAAACTTTGTGGTTCTCGTTAATAATATATTATTTGAGTTTTGGATTTAAAATCTTTTATTTAAGATTTAGTTTATTTTTATTAAAATTTATTTTTAAGATTTAATACTATTTTAATTTTTTAAACATTAAATTAATTTTTTAAATTTAAATGATTAATTTGAACTTTAAACAAATTTAATTATAAACTCTTTCTATTAATTTTTTTAATACATCCGTCAGTCTATGAAGTTAAAATTATTAAGATTTAAATAAATATTGGAAACTAAAATATATTTAATTTTTAAAATATTTTTAAATTATTATGTTATAATTATTTAAAATATATATTATATATAAATATTATATATAGATATTTGAATAAATAAAAAATCGAATATAATATATATATATATAATAAAATACCTACGCTACGCCTACACTTTAGATCGACAAAAATATCCTTACATATCATGGAAAGCCGAAAGCAGACTTCGACTTTATCCAGACCATGAAGCATGCTGCGGTGGAATCTCATTGGAATTGCAGGGGTGGAAGGGAACCCCCCACCGCACCGGGAATGCATTTGACATTTATATCCTCATATCCCCATGTCAGTTCAGCGGGTTTTCATAGGTTCAAGCTCTAAGGGATTCAATGATCCATTGAACCGGTTTTTACCCGTTCCCTTAATATTCAATTTTATATATAAATATATATAGAATAGATAATCGATTTCCGATTCCAATTAATCTAATAATTTAAGTGAACCTGGAATCATTGAATATGTACTTTTAACTTTCTTTGGCGTGTGATGCATTCAATAAGCTTAACCCAAAATTTCTGGCAATGCATGCAGTTCCCATTTGAATCACAGACTCCTTTTTAGCCACAAAAAAGTGATAAAAAATTATAAATTATAATTTTTTTAAATATTATTTAAAAATAATTATATAAATTAAATAAATTAAATTTAAAAACGTATATTTATATCTTTCGTGAACATGGGTTTTACAAAACTGGATTTCTAAAAATTCTGTACTCGATGTAAAACAAATCATTCCCAACAATGAAAAATTACAATCAATAGCCAAATCAAGCCGTGATATTCAGAAGCACTACCAACAAGTGTCTATTATTCATGTCATCGATAAATAACGTAAAAGAGATAGATATTACATGATACATTACACGAAAAGTGTACTTCAATATGAACTAAATTTCTTTTAATACAAATAGACCATGACACATGCAGGTTTCGAGCAAAAAGCAAAGGGCTGTTAAATTAACACACAGGTTTCAAACAAGACAGCTGGTTTCTTGATTTCTTTAATGTTCCGAAAATTATTTTGTTTTAAATAATCGGATACTTCGGTCCGCATAATTTTTAATTATTCACCTACTTGTATTCAACGTCAGACCAGACAAACTATATTATAACCAATAATTATTTTAATAAAATTACAGTCACAAATAAATATTACGTTTATAGAAGAAATCACTGACCCAAAACAAAATAATAGACAATTGGATTAAACTCAGAAACCTTGAATCTAAAATCACAAGCTTCGAAAATCCACCCACATGAAAGCATTTCATAATATTTTAATAATTAATATCTTGAATACTAATGCTCTATCTACAGATAAATTAGATATGAGAAGGTTGAAGGATTTGACCAACAACACTACAAATTTTTAGTGCCGCCCAGTCCAAACCATTAACTAAACAGCATTCAAATTTGGAACTCTTTTAAGTTTGCATCTTTCATAAACAAGACTCTTGCATTGCATTTCTATTTGCTTTTGGCAAAGAAAACGAAAAATTACAGCCAAAGTGAAAAGCAAAATACTGTCTCCATGTTCAACATCATCTGTCTTCTTCTTCTTCTTCTTCTTTATCTTTCTCTAGCTCAGGCTCTGACTTTTCCGCAGGATATTTCAGCCCTCAAAGCCTTCAAGGCCTCTATCAAGCCAAGCTCAATCCCGTCGTGGTCCTGTCTCGCTTCATGGGACTTCTCCACCGACCCTTGCTCCATCCCTCGCCGCACCCACTTTACTTGTGGTGTTACTTGCTCCCTTGACTCCACTCGCGTCACCCAAATCACTCTTGATCCTGCTGGCTACTCCGGCCAACTTAACCCACTCGTTTCCCATCTCACCCAACTTACCACTCTTGATCTTTCTGAAAACAACTTCTTTGGCCCTATACCTTCTTCCATTTCTTCTCTCCGTAGTCTCCAAAGTCTGACTCTGAAGTCCAACTTGTTCTCTGGATCCATCCCTGAGTCAGTTACGAACCTCACATCACTTGAATCCTTGGACCTTTCTCATAATTCTCTATCTGGGCCTCTGCCAAAATCCCTTAACACGCTTTCTAGTTTGAGGAGAGTCGATCTGAGTTACAACGAACTCACTGGTTTTCTACCAAAACTGCCATATAACTTAATAGAGCTTACTTTAAGAGGAAATTCTTTAGCCGGGTATATCTCAAAATCTTCTTTTGAAGGGTTAACGCAGTTGGAAGTTGTTGAACTCAGTGACAACTCGTTTACCGGGACACTTGGAGCATGGTTCTTTCTCTTACCGTCATTACAACAGGTAGATTTAGCCAATAACAGCTTCACAAGTGTGGAGATCTGGAAGCCTCCGAGTGGTAATAGCGACCTTGTGGCCGTTAATCTTGGGTTCAACAAGATCGCGGGAGACGCCCCCGCGAACTTCGCTGACTATCCTCTGCTGTCCTCTTTGTCGTTGCGTTACAATCGCTTACGTGGAGCCATCCCATGGGGATACAGCAGGAAGAGGTCTTTACGACGGTTGTTTTTAGACGGGAATTTCTTGATCGGCAAACCCCCGTCAGAGTTTTTTGCCGGTGACACGTCCGTTTCCGGTAGCTTTGGGGACAATTGTCTAGAGGAATGTCCGGGATCTTCTCAGCTATGCACTCCTTCACAGAAATCTTACGCAATTTGCAAGCAAGCTTATGGTGGAAAACCAAGGTCTTAGTGTCAGATTTGTCAGTCTATATGAATGATTTATTATGTAAAAATATAGGCGTGGGGGAGGGGGGGGGGACTTTATTAAATAAATAAAATTAATAATGAGAGGCGTCAAGTAAGACTGTAAGAGTGAGGCTGACGATTTTTTTAGGAAGAAGAGACTCAAGAGTATTAAATTTTTAGTTGAGATACATAGGAACTCGTCATTTCTAAACAATTGTATTAAATAATTGAATTAAGTTGAAGTCCAATTTTCGGTGTATTTTTTAATGCGCAAGCACTTTATCCGACTGGGGTTAATAAACGAAACAACGGGTTTGTATTCGATTGCAATCTTATTAAATAAATGTAAAATTTTGAAAGTGATGAAAAGTAAATATAATAATTATATTTTTTAATCGATTATATAATATAATTTATTAATAATATATATTTATATACTAAAAATGTATTATATATAAATCCTAAAACATGAAATAGCATTCTTATACTTAGAATTGTTATGTTAATATAGCTCAGACACTTTCTTTAAGTGACATTTGAGGGGGAAAAACCCAAAAATTGACTGCTACACTTTAATATGAGTCCTTAAATAAGCTTTCTTGAAACTCATTTGTAGAAAATCTGATGAATGGTGTGCTATACTCTTTTTGACAAGTTTGGAATCAATGATGAATTTACATTATTATATATATATATATATATGAGCTTAACATGAATGACAACTAATCTGCATTCGCAGTTTTAATGTAGAAAAGTGTGAAAGGGTTTAGTAGTGGTTGCAGAAGCTGGAAATTTTTTCCGTGTTGTTTAGTGATATACTGACAGCACTGTCCAGGAAGCATAGTTTGGTGATAATTTGGGGGACTTAAACGAACAATTACTTTGTTCATATTTGAGTGAGTATTTTATAAATGTTTAATTTTGACATTTTCAAATGTTTTAAAAATTTTTTTATATATTTAAAGGATGGTATTTTTTTATGTACATTGGATATAAGATCAACACAAATATTATTAGATGCAAATACCTGAAAATGGAAAAAGTTCAAATAACATGAAGATAATAATGTGATGATGGAGCCTTGGGTTTCTTCTAAGTTGTAACCTCAACCATTGCAAAATTTGCCGAAAAAAAAAAATACGGTAGTCTCAGATTAACATATAAAATGGGGACTGTTTTACTTTTAATTACTTCATACATTTCTGACCATTGTATAATCTCCTTCCTCACCCTCAAAGAAATGAAGAATTAAAAGGATGAAATCTTACAGATTGATTGGGATGGGTGCTTGAGATTCCTTTCCAAAGTCATAAAGTTAAACCCTTATCTTGATAGAATGGCTAATCTGAATTCTCGAAAGAACACACACCGTGTTCCAAATATGCTTTTTGAGGACTTTTTGTCACACCCAACACAGAGAAAAGCTGAAATGTTATTCGAAGTACGATAATGGGCTGTCGGAATGTCTGGTCCATCACAGATTTTAATGAAATTTAAAAGCTGTTTCCAAAATTCTATGAAATTTGAAGTATTAATGGAGAATGTAGCAGTCATTACATGACAGATTACGTCAAGGAAATTTGTTTTCAATATCTTATGAGAGCCAAAGGATTGTATATTGTCGGTCAAAAATATTAATCTGTATGGTAAGCTCATTTGCTTTCAAAAAACTAAACGTCTTTGGTGTTGGAATGACAAAACAAATCAATGTCAGAATCTCCGAATTACCTCATTTATTGTTTTTTTTTTTTAAAAAACAATTTTTGTTTGATATATGTGCTTGACACATATTTGTTTCTGGCTTTCTCTAGTTTGGATAATATAAATTCAAAGTTGTATATTCGTGATGGGAATTAAGGTAAAAAGGAAAAAAGGAAGAGAAAATTAAGGAAGAATTTCAAGATTGAAGTCCAAACTTTTGGCCCAAATTAAAGCATATAAACCGTAAGATCCAAGTTTTCATGGGTTTAAAAAAAAACCCAAACATCTAAAAAGTGGAAAATAAACAATCCTGTTGCGGGCTGAAGTTCGTGATTGCTTGGGCTTTCCTTCATCGGGCTTCAATATATTTGCATCGCATTGCTTAAAATTCCTTTCCCGAAATGTAATCTGCTTCTCCATTCTCCTTTGTGTTAACAATGTGTTCTCACCTCTGCCGACACTCTTCACATGGAACACTTAATGGCTTCTATATATCTTCAGTGTATTATTTATGGATGAAAAAGAAATTAACCCTTTTTTTCTATCTGGTATGATCAGACTCGTAATTGTGGATGCCTAAAAAATGGAAGGTTTGCATTTTTTTTTTGTTGTTTGTATTGTTCAAGTTGGAGATTTTGAGGCAGGAGGAGCCATTTCAATTTTTTCTTGAAATCTTCATTTTTTGTTTTTTTTTTTTTAATATTTGTATCCAAAATTTTGAGTTTCTCATATCCAAAATGCGAATCCAACGCATTCAGACGTGATTAAAAATATAAATTTTTAAATATTAATAAATTTTTTTAAAAAAAATTTCAAATAAACATTTAAATATATTAAAAGGAGTAAAAAATTTCAAATATAAACCGATGTCCGATCTTCATGGATTACAATATCTTGATCTCCATATTTACATATATATATATATGTGTACTTAAAGAAATATTCAGTGCATTACGACGTCTTTTTCCATTTCAATGAGTGTCAAATCAATTTGATTATGGTGATTTCTATGGGAAAAAAGATGAGGAATGCGGTTGTACGAGAATGATTCTTCCATGTTTGGGATATTGCTGGACAGCCAATCCAGACCTTCATAAAGTCCATAACCAGAGTAAGCAGAAGTATTCTGGATGTACCTGCACAATAACAATTGATTTAAGACGGCCACCTTTCAACCCATTAACAGGTTTTCAATCTTTAAAACGTTAATTCTCAGGCCCACTAGCAAATAAGATCCCATTAATGAGTATTTTGAGGAAAATGAAATCTGACCAACATAGTCCATGGCTCAATGCCACAAGGGAAAAAAGAATATCTTACCAGGATCGCTGACCAAGACAGTGTAAACCAAGTTTATCAGCTATCTCAGAGGAAGTCATGGCGTGTGACAGGTCTTGCTTATTGGCCAACACTAATACTGCCGCATTGGCTAGTTCGTTCTGCAATGAGAGGAACATAAGGAAGATAATTGTTGTCCTCATTAGTTGTCTTTGCAGTGTGAACAATACAGAGGAACATCTAACTGCATTGGTTAGCGACTTCGGAAGTACTTCCAATTGCAGACCGCAGCAAAGAATGTCACATTAAAAAAAAAAAAAGGGATTAAAATTTCATCTTTGAGCTACGTTTTGGATTTTGTAAAGATTCTATCAAGGAAAGGAAATTGAGAATCTATATTAACTCGACTCGAAGATTAGTGGTGGATATAAATATACATGTGACATAAGTATCTTAATGTTTTCTAAGATTTTTCATATATTTGAAAGATTGGATTTCATACCCACATTAAAATAAGTATCCGAGAAAGATAACAAGCAAGAATTTTTTTTAAAAAAGAAAGGAGTCCCGATAACTATATCTTGTAACATCTTTGATTCAGTTGTTTCATTTGTTTATTTTTTCCCTTTTTTAAATGAAGGGAAAACAAAATATTTTCAATAAGAAGAGCTCAGCTTACTGACATCAGCTAAAGCCCAATGCAGCTCTTTCCGGGCTTCCAAGATTCTTTCTCGATCACTGCTGTCGACCACAAAGATCATAGCCATGGCGTTCAGGAAGTAATGTTTCCACAATGACCGAATCTGTATTATATACACTACATTAGCCTCTGCTGAACCTTTTTCATTTAACATAAATCAAACACATTAGCCAATGTAAACAAATGAAGTTGTAGTTTAATAATACCATGCTTTGCCCTCCGATATCCCATAGATCGAAGCATATATTTTTATACTGTATTGTCTCTACGTTAAAACCTGCTCGACAAGATATGGAAAGAAACAACGAGGCACTGAATTAATTTGCGAACTGGAAAACTTTTGAAGCTTCGTCCATCTCTCTTCAGAAGATCCTAAAGCCATTTCTTTTCAAGTCATTAGAAACGTATTAGAAATAGTTGTAGTCTTAGTTACATCCAAATGTCTTTTGAATCATTCACAATTTGAGCATGTCGAGCTAAGATTCAAAACAGAAAGGAAGGTCTAAACTACTGTTTAATTTTCACAGTTTCCTTATTTATTGCTTTCTTGGTTGTCATCCAATTTCCAGTATAGAATTAAAAAAAACACTGGATAGCCTTAAAAAACCAAAGCCATGAAGTCATGAAGGTAAGATGAGTTTAGATTATACCAATTGTGGGCTTGGTTTTAAGCAGATCTCCCAGCTTTAGCTTGTAAAGAATGGTTGTTTTGCCTGCAGCATCAAGACCCACCATGAGAATTCTTAATCTACTCTGAGGAAGGAACCCCAACCTCTTGGCAATTCGAGTTATTGTTGCCCCCATTTTCCAACAATAGTTCAACCCAAAAAACCAGAACAAGACAAACCAAAAGTACAGGTTAAAGATTTGAGGATTGTTTTTCCAAAGTGAGAGTTTGCATGTTAATGTAAAGGTTTGAGGATTGTTTTTCCAACACGAAAACATATGAAGGGACAAAGAGAAAGCAAAACAGATCCCTTGTGTTTGTAAGTCAACTAGCATTGCTAGGTGTTGGGCACCGTTGGATTGAGAAAAAGGCTATTAAGGCTAAGGAAGAATATGTTCTGATTGAAGAAAAGAATGAAATCCATTTGCTCTCTGACTTCTGATGACGTAGTTTTCCCCATTCCTTTTTTTTTTCCTTTTCAGATTAGTGGAGTAACCAGATTCTATTAAGCGAATTGCTTAAAAGTTCAGCAGAGAATGTCTAAATGTTTAAAAGTTTATATACTTAACAGTTCCTCGCTTCCTGAAAACAATTCACTGTTTGATTAAGAAAGTGGTTTTCTTTTGAGGAAAAAAAAAATGCATTATTTCCTATGCCAGAAATGAGCCACTAAGAAACTGAAAGATTGATTTAATTTTGTTTCAGAGTTTTGCCAACACTCATGTAAATTTAAAATTGAAGTTGTTGTACAATCTTAAACATATCATTTTGTTAGCAGCAAGACGGATGAATTACCGTCAGTGAAAAAAAAAATGCAGCTATAAAATATCTTCGGATGATAACTCCTAAGACCCCAACAGTGATCAACTTTTAGAGGCGGACTGAAAGATGAAAATAGCTGTCAAAACAGCAACCAACGCTATTACTGCAAAGGCTACTGTAGGCAAAGGGGTTGTGAGGCCAAAATTCTGCAACACCAAGGGAAACATGTTTCAATACGGTGGTTGGTTAGCCCTAACATAAATATATGGCAATGAGAAAACAGTGGCACCGTGGATACCTCCAAAAGTCCCTTGCCAGTCGATATTTCAAAATAGTTATAGCCACTGTCAAGCCAACCATTGCAAGTCTACATCCAAACTGTCGCTCTCCTGAGTGCTTGGCTCACATTTAATGGAAACTGATGTTGCTTTATATGCGGGCTTCCTATGGTGAGATGCTCTCCTTATCACCAGAAGCAAAAGGAAGCACGTTTAGTTGAAAGAACATGAATCAAAATGAATGAAGAGACTCTCAACTTCTTATAAAATTTCATCAACCAGACATCATATAAGATGGTAAAAGGAAAGATCAAAATTCAAAACAGTACATATTTATACGAATCAATCTTCCCAGTTGAATTTGGAAATAATGGAAAGAAGGAGCGATCTGAAAATGAAAACAGCTAGACTATAATATTGAATCACAATTGAACAAGAATAAAAGGCATTTTTTTTGCTAGTCCAAGAGAAATTCTTTTCCAGGACAAATTTAGCTAGTAAACCGTAGTATGTTCCTCCAAATAAATCACATTTCACAATGTTCAGAAAACCCACTTCTATTTACCATGTACAATTATTTCAAACAAATATGAAGAGTGCCCATGATTGGCATTAAAAAACCCAAGTTTTTGATTTTATCCTCTTA
>JBBYHO010000006.1:2910151-2938351 GCA_038382025.1 Adansonia gregorii
ATTAAAAGGTGACGAATAATTTTTATTTGTATTATTTTTTAAAATTAAAATATTTAAATAATTTAATTTTAATATTATAAGTTTTACTTTTACTTTTATTTAATATGGTAGGTTGAATTATTATCCCTTGAATTAAAAACAACACTATAATTAGTATAAATTAAGAAAACAAAAAAATAAACCAAAGAAGATTTTAAAGATTGAAGCTCACGCATTTGAGACAGTCAAGTTTACGCAGATAAATGGCCCATGCCCATTAACTGTAAATCCAAACTTTCTCGGGTTTGCAAAAAAAGGCGGAAACCTCCAACCAAGGGAAAGTAAATAATCTTGTTGCAATCAGGGGCTACCGTTCCTGGGGCTTGGTTTTCGACTTTGAGTTGTTTCGCCGTCTTCAGCTCTGCCGTCATCTTTCACCTGCAATAGTCAAATCCTAAAACCGTAACTTGGGTTCCTTCATTCCAAAGATTTAGCCTTTGAAGTTACTGGAACATGGGGAAACGAAGTTCTCGGTAAATTTTTTGTATCGTGTTCTTATATATATATATATATATTTCAGTATAAATTAAATTTCCTGATTAATCTTTGAAGCTTGGGGTTTTCCAATTTTATGATTTTCATCTTCTTTTTTTAGCAGAACAGACTCTTCTTCTAAAGCCTATAAATAGTTCGATAAGAAGCTCCAGTTTTATGCCAGTGAGTTCAAACTCTTCTGGATAATGAAAGAAAAAAAAACCTAAATTTTTGTCAATTTTTGTTAATGTTGTAAGTTTAATAATCATTTGTTTTATATATGCTGAGGTTAGAGATACATTTGCCTCCTTGACTGCCAAGGAAGGAAATAACAAAGGTGATTAAGAATCTTACTTGCTGACATTTTTTTTTTAAATTGTTTATCTAACAGCTATAGTTTAATATGCAAATCTAAATGTTTTATTCTGTGGCATTTTGACTCAAATCCGGAATTCGTTATAATCTTATTATTTAATGCAAAATATATTAATAAATGCTGGTTTCGAGCTCATGCGGGTTGATTCATTTGATGCAATGAACTTTTGCACTTTTATCTCATATCTGTGTCTTTTATGTCAATTATGTTATATGTTATTGGGAGATATAAATGTATCCGATATGGTTCTTTTCTATTTTAAGTTTGCAATGGAAATACGCAATTATAGACAATTCACTAGCTTTTGGAAACAGAATATTACCCCACCAATAATATAGTATAATTGGAGCAAGCTTACTCCCAGTTGGTTTTGATAATCGGGGGCAGAATAATGAAAAAAAAAAGTATCAAACTTTGTTCTTCTAAGTTACTGGAAAAATTAGACATCAAAAGGCAAGATAAAGAATCCTTTGGAATTCTAACATGCTTTATACTGTACTGCCCTATGTTCATCAAACTTGGGTACGAGTGTCAGATATGTGCATATGTATATAACACAGGTCTGTTCCATTTTTTCCAAGTTTTTCCATGCATTTGAAGGATTCTTGGAGGGTCATATCCCCATGTCTATATCCAAATTTGCGTCAGACACAGGTACTCAAAATAAAATGAGGAGTCTGAGACTCAGAGCTATATACGTACTGCAAGAGTTCTGTCAGGACGACTGTTAAATGTGGATTTGGGGTGGGGTGGGGTGGGGTAGGGGAAGGGCTTGAGAGAGCTGAGTTGGTGGAAGTAGATCTAATCAAATATTTTACACTGACATTTTTTGGGGATAGAAATAAATGTTGCAATTGACTAAAGCAATGGCAATGTTGATGCCTTTGGCGGGTAACAAAATAATATGAAGATCTATGCTTTTAGTTTAGGGGTTAATAGTTTGCTAATGAACTCCTTTTCTCTGACCAGAAGAAGAAGAAGCTTCGAAGCCGACAGAAGAATTTGAAAGCATATGATCTCTCTGCCCTGCCAGAGTTTCTCCCTGAGTTGAAAGCTCCTAAACAACCAACTCCTGCTACTGATTTCAAGCTGAATTGCAAATCTAAGCAACAACTAATGTGCGTGCTTCAATTCTGTGATTCTATCTTGTTGTACTGTTTGATTATCCCCTGCAATAACTATCTGATTTTAATGGATGAATTCTTATCAGATTGAAAGAGGGAAAAGAATGCAGTTCTCAAGTATCCTGCTTTCCAGGCTGATCCACTGGCTGCCATTTATCAACACTTACAAAATATGCAGCCTGTTATAGTTGAGAAACCAAAGAAAAAGATGACCAATGGAGGGAAGAAAAAGAAGAGTAAAAAATCGAAGGCTTCATCTGTACCTCAATCTGAGGATATCTAAGTACGTGGGCCTTCCTTCATCAGCTTTCCCTATGTTTGCATTGGGTTGCTCAAAATTTGTTCTTATATCTTCACCTCATCGAAAGGCTTTAACCCCTTCTTCCCTTCCTGATGTCTACTTTATTTCACCATTCTCCTTTCTTGTTAACAAGGGGTTCTCACCTCTGTGACACTTGTCGATGTAGAATGCTAAATGAAAATTGGAGAAATTTTGGTGAACTATCTTATTGCAGCTTGTATTATAGGTTCAATTTATTGTTTATGGATGAAACAGTTCTGCAAATGGCCTCTTTTTCTATTATCTGGTACAGCCATACTTGTATGGTTATGGATGCTATATGAAAAAAGGCCAACGTGCATATTATTTCCTTCAGAATTTTGTTGTTTTAATTGTTCAATTAAGTATTATGAGGCAGGATGAGTCATTTCCAATTTTCTTCTATTTTGACACTATTGTCAAGTTTTTGAATTTTATGCTTTATGTCATTCTACTTTCTAATTGTTTCATTGGCGTAGGAATTGCTTTCTATAATAATATGTGTTACATAAATTATGACATGTTTATGTATTCATTTCATATTCGTGTTTTGTTATATTCATATCGAATTTTCATGTTATATAGTGTTTTAGTTATTTTTTTCTTATCATGTTCGTATCGTGTTCATATTGTGTAACCGTGTTGCATCCAAAGTTAAAGGATCTAGTGGCTACTAAATTATCTCCATATTTTTGCTGGGCAAACCAAACTGTGGTGCCAAAGAACACAATTCACAGTTTTAAGAAAATGCTTTTTCTTAAGCCTCCTTCAAACCAATGAAATGTGAAACTGTTTCTTATGTCACAAAAATGAGCCACTAAGTAACATAATGATTGAACTAATTTTTTTTCAGGGTTCTATCAACACTGTAAAGAAACAGAAAACTATAATTAACAGTTAAAGTAAAGGAAATACCAAGAGAGGAAACCATTCATTCACATAAAGTTGAATTTCTTATACAATGTTAAACATATGCTATTGTTGGCAAAACAGAAGGCATTTGTAAACATCTTTCGGAATGATAAATTGATTAAATTCTAAGACCTCAACGCTGATCAGCTTTTAGAGGCGGATTGGAAGATGAAAATTGCTGTTACTGCCAAGGCCACCGTAGGCAAGGGGGTTGTGAGGCCAAAATTCTGCAGGAACAAGCGAAAAACGTGTTTAAATATGGTAGTTAGTCTTAGCAATAAAAAAAAAAAAATTGGCGCAACGGGGACCTCCAGAAGTCCTTTGCCGGTGGATATTTCAACAGTCATAGCCACAGCAAAGCCAACCATAGCAAGTCTTCCTAGCCATACATCCAAACTCTTGCCTTCCTGGGTGCTTTGCTCACATTTAATGGAAACCGATATTGCTTTCCATGCAGGCTTCCAAACAGTCTCAAAAAGCAGTTTATAAAGCCTCAAGGCTAGGAACATTTTTAAAATGACTCTTCTTGTATGCTCGTCCTTGATTGGCAGGATTGAGGCGGGGTAATGATACTCTTCATGAGGGAAGCTTCCTCAAAAGGCAAGTTACAAAGCATTCTCCCAAAGGCTAGGAACATTTTTCAAATGACTCTTCTTGGATGGACGTCCTTCATTGGCAGGATTGAGGGTGGATAATGATACTCTTTATAAGGGAAGCTTCCTCAAAAGGCAGTTTATAAAGCATTCTCCAACAGGCTAGGAACATTTTTCAAATGACTCTTCCTGGATGCTCGTCCTTCGGCAGGATTGAGGCTGGGTAATGATACCTTTTATGAGGGAAGCTTCTCAAAAGGCAGTTTATAAATCATCACTGCAAGACAGCATTGTCTGTTTCTTCTTATTTTCTGTGGGTTCTGTCACACACTGAATTGACCTTTGCATATTAACAGGAGCTGACCTCCCCATCCGAATCATTTGATCCTTTATGTTCACTTGATGAAACTAGCTCGCTGGATTTTGAAGCTGCTTGCCAGCCAAAGACTGATATGTTGAAGACTATTGCGGTTTTCACAGGTGCTTTGACTGGGACTCCGGCAATTAACCTATCATGGGTTCCTGAAAGCCAGGTTTATCTTTAATTTCTTGATTAATCCTTTCTTTGTAAGATCCATTGTTTCCGTAAATGTTTCTCACATTATTAGATTATGCATAGAAGCCTTTCTTAATTTTATGAAATTTCATAATGCAGGATATTGCTATGGCATTGCTTTTTGCAATAGGATATGTCGGCATTATCTTTGAGGAGTCTCTAGGTTTTAATAAATGTGGAGTTGGATTGTTGATGGCTGTGAGTCTATGGGTAGTACGAAGCATTGGGGTAAGAATGATTCTCCGACGTCTAATATTGGACTGTGTTTCTCTGCCGGCACTCTTCTTGTAGTTACGTTATGCACTACTATCTTTTAGCGTTCTCTTAAATTAGGATGGAAACACAATTCTGTTGTGTATTGGATACTTCATTCAAGCACCGTCTCAGGTTTCAACTTGTTTCTCTCATGTTCTTTGGTGACAGTATGAAGATTCAAGAGTTAATGAAATAAAGAATTTATGGGGTCTAAACTTATTTCCTGATCTACTGGTTTTACTGGTCTATGTTTTTGGTGAATGATGGTTTGTCTTTCTATGAAGTGATTATTGTAATCTACTATATATATATATATATTATTTATGTTTGAGCCTGCTTCTCATTGAAGGAATGAGTGTCTCCAATTTAAAACATTTCCAAGGAACTACACTAACATAATTAAGATATCAAAATTAGGTATCTACCCCAATGTGCAATTGAGAGAGCCAAAGCATATCATGCGTCTTGTTACAGGATTCTGCAAATGATGACTATGACTATCTCCCTTAATTTATTGAATGTATGGCAGTATACTTATGCTGATGCATCTGAGATCTGTATGGAAAACTTTTTTCTATCATTTTCTTACTTATTTTAACCTTATCTGTCATTACTTGTGTAATAATGCCTGGGCCATTCACATTTGATTTACATTTGTAGGCTACTTCAACTGATATAGCTGTTTCAGAGCTAACACATGCATCTGCAGAAGTTAGCGGGATAGTGTTTTTCTTGCTTGGTGCAATGACCATTGTAGAGATAGTTGATGCCCATCAAGGATTTAAGCTGGTGACTGATAGTATAACCACTCGAAATCCACGGGCTCTGATTTGGGTGGTGAGTTGATCTCTGCTGGGTATGGTTATGTTGACAATCTTATCATTGATAGTTAGCATATGAATCTTATTGAAAGTTCAATTGCACAGTGAAGTATGATACTCATCAACTATGGAATTTGTCTGGTAGGTACGAACCAATGATGTACATGACTCCGATTAATAAGATAGATTCAGAAGAATCTTTTTTATTTATGTGTCATGGCTGAAGTCATTATTCTGCCAAAGCATAATGTACATGCACAAGATCCCATCATATTTACTCTTTTACGTAGAATTAGCCTAATGAAAAAAATCTGGAAGTGTAAAGTCATCTTGTAGCTTTCTCTCTCTTTCTAGCATTGCTTTCTTCTCTTCGAACGATAGAGATCAACTTTATTTCTATTTATTGTCGAAGTTTGTGATATCTTTATCTGTCATATCTTCTTGATGTTATGTTTAATCAAATAATAATGATGTCTCACCTGTACCTTTAAAATTGCAGGTTGGCTTCGTGACATTTTTTCTTAGTTCCATCCTTGACAATCTGACAGCTACAATAGTGATGGTTTCCTTGTTGAGGAAACTAGTACCCCCATCAGAATACCGCAAGTATGTTATGCAAAAGAGTCAACCCTTCTGTTTGGGTTCTGAGCATTTCATGATACTAGTATCTTATTTTTCTTCCTCGGTTCACATCGTATTAGGATATTATAAGTCATGTGCTTATCTGGCACTGCATTGATGATTATCATATTATTTGAGTTAAATGTACCATGCTCATTTATTGAGAATGATTACTATTATGTTCATGCAAATTTCTTAAAACTGTTTATATCAATATAAATTGCAATAGGCTTCTAGGAGCTGTTGTTGTGATAGCAGCAAATGCCGGTGGCGCTTGGACTCCTATAGGTGATGTTACCACTACCATGCTATGGATACATGGTCAAATATCCACATTGCAGACTATGAAGGTGCTTTCATAATCCTAACGAAGCACATTTAAATTAACTTTACTTTCATTTATGCTTTAAATTATCTGAATATCTATTCATAGTGGATTGAAGTGTGTACATTAATATCTTTCCTCTTTTAGACTTAGATTAGTGGACAAAGGCAATAAAAAGGACTACTAGAAGCAATAGCAATACGAAGTTGGGATAAAATGTGGAAGTCACATACTCAATGTATATGGATTCACTATAGAAGACGTTTTGGGTTTTACCGACTTTAGGTGTAGTTAATTAAATTTTATTTCATTGCTGACAGGCTTTGTTCATACCTTCAATTGTTTCTTTAGCTGTTCCGCTGGCTTTTATGTCTTTGACTAGGTATGTTTCTTGCATGAGCAAAGATGAGTTGGGCAAATTCAGTTTTAAAAGGTTACCTTTAAGTTCATGAATTGCGGATGAAATGATGTGCGTTTTCCTTTCTCATTCAGTGAGGTTAATAGGAAGGGCCAAGATTCTGCCAATGTTTTGGCTTCTGAACAAATGGCTCCCAGAGGCCGACTTGTTTTCGCTGTCAGTATTGGTGCTTTGATTTTTGTTCCGGTGTTCAAGGCCTTAACTGGATTGGCCCCTTTTATGGGCATGTTGTTTGGACTCGGAGTTCTTTGGATTCTGACTGATGCTATTCATTATGGTGAATCCGATAGGCAGAAGTTGAAAGTTCCACAAGCTTTATCAAGGATTGATATTCAAGGAGCTTTTTTCTTCCTTGGAATCCTTTTGTCTGTGAACAGGTAAATACAAGATAACAGTATCAAATGTCTAATCTGCTCCTGTTTCTTGTCTCTGTTAAATCATTTTAACTATAGTTTAGGTTTCATTGTTGAAGTTCTATCTGGATGGAAGTCATCATCATTCAAACCAACTCCCATGCTTGACGCAATATTGGTTTTTTTCCCTCTTTACATTTAATTAAGATGCCACATCCAATTTTATCTAAAACTTTTTAGCAAACATTAACAACTATAGTTTGTTTCATTTAGAGGTAAGGGCAATCAATTTGTTCTCACATTAAAGTAGCCACTACTTGAAGCATGTTTATTATGTCTTCTATAGGGTAGATATGTTAATTGCAATCAATTGCTCGCATTCTAATCCAGAATCATTGCGGCGGATGGTGCTAAACCATTGTTTTTTGTTTTTTTTTTTACGGTAATTTACCTCAAACGCCCAGTCAACAACTTCAAAGTTGAAGCTTTATATCTTATATTTATCATTACTTCATTCATATAAGTATGCTTTATCTTTCTATATTTGATATTTTTGAATTGTACTTCCCTAGCCTGGAAGCGGCAGGTCTTCTTCGGGAGTTGGCGGATTATCTCGATGATCATATTCCTAATGTTGAACTGATTGCAAGTGCGATAGGAGTTGTGTCAGCAATTATCGACAATGTCCCACTGGTTGCAGCAATAATGGGAATGTACGATCTCACCTCTTTTCCCCAGGATTCCGAGTTTTGGCAACTTGTTGCATATTGTGCTAGTACTGGTGGATCAATGCTAATTATCGGGTCTGCAGCGGGAGTTGCATACATGGGAATGGAAAAAGTGAACTTCTTTTGGTACTTACGGAAGGTAATTCCGACTCCAAGTTACATTTCTTTGCAGGGAAAGAAAAAAGAGGAAGATTGATTTTATTTAGTAAAAGATTTCTTTTGGTGCAGGTGAGCGGTTTTGCTTTAGCAGGGTATGCTGCGGGTATTCTTGCCTACTTAGCTGTTAATAACCTTCACATCTCCCTACCTTCAACCTTAGCTCAGGTTCCCTTCCTTTCTGGTTCATAAATTACACTAAAGGTTGAATCTTAGTACCTTTAGTTGCCATTCTGATCAATTTCGTGAAGAAACGATCTTCTGTATTTAGAATTCAAGAAATTTTGGAGGAAATGGTTCAGATAGTTCCGAAATCTGTCCCTCCACGAACATCATGATCATTCTTATCAGAGAAGTAAAGACCGTGAATGAAATCATAGTATCTTGCACGTGAAGAGTATATGTATATTGCATACTGTTGTTTAGTTCCAAAACAACTAGTTCTAAAGTGGAGCGATAAAAATAAATGACATGAGTGGCAAATAACGTCCTTTTTCAAGCTAAAATCATATTTGCATATCTATTCTAATTCACTCAGACGACAACTTTGAATTGTTTGGCATTTTTCATTTTTAACATTTGTTTGCAGTCACTATGTCAAGGCAGACATGGAATCTCGTTTTATGCTTTATAAACATCAGCCCATTTTGAGCACTAGAATGTACAAAAAATGGCCAGCAACCCAGTAAAGAAAAAGATATGGTAATGATACAGCCACCCTACAACTTTAAGGAAAACAAACTCTTCATTGGCAGCGACTTCCTTGGAGCAATCTTCTCAATACTCATGAAGCTTACATTCACATTCTCCTCACCTAAATTACTTCCTATCCTAACCAATCATACCAGGCTGATGATATGATCCCCATCTTTGACAAAATCGGGAAATCCATTAACTTTCCTTCAACCTTAATCTCACCAGACTCTGATATGGCGCTGGCAAATTATGATTCTATCATTGGCAATCTGAACTTGGATGGACTCCAGTGGAATCTCAGGCGACCGATCTAAAAGAATGCAGTTCCTCCGTAATCCGCAGGCCAGGAATCGTTGGTGCATTGAATGACTGCAGTTGCAGCCAGTTCCCCTTTCAAGGCTTCAATAACAGCTTCAGATATTTCAATGGCCGCTCCTTCCTGAAAAACATGCCAATGCTCCTTTCAACAATATGATTTGGAAAGAAATGAAACACGGAAATTTTCTATCTAATTAACTTTCTTATGTACCTATATTATTTCATTCATTGACTTTGCTTAA
Source organism: Adansonia gregorii (assembly GCA_038382025.1). NCBI lineage: Eukaryota > Viridiplantae > Streptophyta > Magnoliopsida > Malvales > Malvaceae > Adansonia > Adansonia gregorii. The sequence continues at coordinate 2,919,478 of JBBYHO010000006.1, forward strand.
CATAACAATTAATATTAATAAATTTTATTTAATTATCAAGAAATTTTTGGTCCAAAATTTTACCATAAGACTTTATAATTACTTCTTAACAGCTTCATCTAAATTTTACATCCCAAAAAATAATCATACCAGTTGTTTGAATTTATGGATCTTGTGCAAGTTCTTTTGGGACGTCAAGAAATCATTCCAAACAATTACAATCCGTGAGCACAATATCTAGCCATCATATTCAGAAGCACTACGAATTTAGTGTCTATTATTTATGTCATCAATAAATAACCTAATCAGATACTACATCATATATTACAAGAAAAGTGTAATTTCTGGACTGCGTCTCTCTTCTACGTGTGTGTCTAACAGTATCACAGTTCTAACTCGTAAACCCTTTATTCGCTTTATTCCTATTGACACCATCTACCCTAGCGCTATCTTTTCCCTGCAAACATAAACCCATTTTTGTTCAGTCTTCCACTACAACTAACAAGAGAAGAATTGTTTGTTTTACCTAACGCAATCAGTATGTAGCATTCTAAAAGTGAAGACAACAGTATCAACAATTCATGCCTTATGCTAGAAGGCAAGCTTTGCTTTTGATAGTATAAACATTTCTGAATGCAGGACTTTCAAGGAAAATAAATCATTTAATGAGAATGCATCTCGTTGGTGACTCTTCAGCCCCAAGCAACCTTAAAGGTAAGCAATTGACTGCATATATTCCAGGCTGAACGTCATCAAGTTTTAGGCCTTCCACAAAAATGATTTCCTGCAGTAGATAACAAGCATTGGCAATGCGTGGGTTCTTGCTGTTTATGCCGCATTTTTTTCCCTTGAATCAGATTACTTGGTTTGACAGAAAAAAGGGGACTCTATGTTACCAAAACCATACACGTTAATAATTTGATTTCATGCTTGACTGACTCTCCTGACAGAAGGCTAGAATCAAGACAGATAAGGAGGAAAAGGGGAAAAAAAGATGCCCAAACTTGGAGCAGATGTATCATTCTCAACTAGCTAATCAATTTTAATGTGGTTAAATACACTAGAAAAGCTTTACTAAATTTTACCAAGATCAGATATGGCAGAGTTACAGCTTATAAGACGACCAATCCCAGTGGAAATGAACAATTAGACCTATGGATTGCATTTTAAAAAGGGGAGACCTAAGCAATATCCCCAACAATTTGCTTTTCCAAGAATGATAGCTGAGTGAGTCCCTCATAACCATCAGGACAAAATCAGGAATGAGAAGGGACCATTAAGTTTCTAATTTCAATTGAATGAGATCGTATTTTAACTTAAATAATGAATTAAAGAAGTCTTATTTAGGTTTCTTTTCTTTAATGTTGAATATGTGAAGCATTGGAGCCCAAATGTCCATTATTATAGATCAGTTTTGATGGAATATAAGCCCGAAAATCAGATGTGACCAGGAAGACTAAAAAATAAAGTAATCCAAAGACACACACAAACAAATATACACAACATAGTTTGAATATAAAGCAATTCATGAACTTAAGAAGCAGGAGATCAAATTTTAACGAACTGGTCATACTGGACAAAGAAGAGTTTAAAGATTAATGAAAAATCATCGTCAAAACTAAAACACAGAAGATGATTTCTTACCCGGCCTTCTAGGAAAACAATATGAGATGGAATCAAATCATCAAAAGCAGCAACAGATAAATAATCAATTCCTGATTTTCTGAACAAACAGACATGTCAGCAAGACTCCTACTTGGTAGTGCCAAAACTATTCAAAAATTTTGGGAATTTTGAAGCCAATATCTGACCAATAAGTTTGATGTCAGTGTTTTTAACCAACCATTCTGCCCCATCCTTCATAAATCCAACATAGCTTGTATCAAATTCTTTCTTAAACCCTAGACGCCTGAAAATTAACAAATTTAAGCTCAAGTTTTGCGTTCTATGAAGTAAAAAGCTGGTTATCAGATTCTATGGAGTATAATGCAATTACCTGTCTGTATTTATGTTGGTAGTTTGTAATGATGGTGGGAACAACCAAAATCCCACAATGAATAGGAAAACTAAGAGTGAACAAATTATAAATGTTCAATTATTAAATTAAACAAACTAAAAGCTTAACCTAAATTGTTATTAAGCTCACTTAGTAGGTCAATATTCATTTAATGTCAATATTTTATTTTTTGAAATAATTAAATAATAATTAATCCAAAATAATTTTTTACAATCAAAAAAGTTGTGTTGAAAGAACACATAGTCACAAAAGAATTGTTATGTAAGGATGTAACACTTAGCCAAAAGTTTGTCTAAAAGATAAGTTTTTACCAAAGTAACTTTACATGCCAAAGGTTTGTTTAAAAGATAAGTTCTTATTAAGGTAACTTTATATTACCTATAAAAGGGACATTGCTATTCTGCCATTTTTACTATTTGCTATTTAGAAGTTTATAACTTTGTTGTATCCTAAAGACATTATAAAACTTTAAGGAAAGTGTTTTTCATACCTCAAAGTTCATCTTAAAATCTCTTTCTCAAAAACGTTTTTCTAACAATTTAACGTTCTGAACAGGCACTCGGCAAGCTACCTGTCATCCTAACTTTATAGGAGCTTTTGTCTTGAAAATTTGATTTCCTGGAATAAAGCATGTATTCTTAGGATCTTTGAATGGTATTCAGGAAGGCTGCTTCACCTAGGGTGGCAATGGATACAGGCTTAGGTGTTAAAAGGAAAGGGTGTTATGCAAATGCCTATACTCCAAAGATTTAATTGGAGTTGGAAATAGTTAATGCAGCTGAAAATATCTGCATAGTTATTCATACAGACTTACTTACAAAGCAGCCTGTCTCTGGAATGAAATCAGGCATAGACAAGAAAAAATGGAATGGCATAAGCTGGTTCGGTTTCCGTTTCATCTTCTTAGGCATGCTATGTTCTCGTGGTCGTGGATGGCAATATTATACAGACTGCAAACTAGAAGCAGAACCAGCATGGCGGCGAGGCTTAAATTTGATCTTCCATTATCTTCAAAACCAAATAAAATTAAATGCCACTATTTTTATCATCATTTGTTTATTTATTTATTTATTAACTTAATTAATTTAATGAAAAAATACAAAAATTATAAATAAGTACATTTAATAAATTACATATACATATCAATCTTTAATTTTTATCATATATCATTTATCTCTGATAAAACTTCACATTGAATAATATCATCACGTAATTAAATGAGAATATTTATTTTTTATAAAATTGTATTTAATTTTAAAAAATTATCTATAGTTATATTAAAAAAGGAATTGTCACACTCACTTTGTACATAAAAAAATTATTTTTTTAAAAGAATAATACGTAAAAAAATATATAAATAATTATTTATTGAGCATTTATTTTTACAAAATAGATGATATTAAAAAGTGATGAATAGTCTTTAGATGTATTATTATTTTAAATTAAAAGATTTATCTAATTTCGTAAATTAAATTATTATCACTTGAATTAAAAATAATATTATAATTAGTATAGATTAAAAAAAATAAAAGAAGACTTTGAAAATTAAAGCCCACGCATTTGACACAGTCAACTTCGTGCAGATTAATGGCCCATGAACTGTAACTCCAAAACTTTCTTGGGTTTGCAAGGGAAAAAAAGGCTGAAAACTCCAACGAAAGGAATATAAATAATCTTGTTGCAATCTAAGGCTCCCGTTCCTGGGGCTTGGTTGTCGGCTTTGAGTTGGTTCTCCGTCTCCCGGTCTGCTGTCATCTTCGCCGTTCAACAGTCAAATCCTAAAACCCCAACTTTGGTTCCTTCATTCCAAATATTTAGCCTGTGCAGTTATTGAAACATGGGGAAACCAAGCTCTCGGTAAATTTTTTGTATTGTGTTCTTTTGTGTGTGTGTGTGTGTGTGTGTGTGTGTATTTCAGTATAAATTAACTTTCCTGATTAATCTTTGAAGCATGGGGTTTTCCAATTTTATGATTTTCATCTTCTTTTTTTTGGCAGATCAGACTCTTCTTCTAAAGCCGATAAAAAGTTCGACAAGAAGCTCCAGTTTTACGCCAGTGAGTTCAAACTCTTCTGGATAACGAAAAAAAAACACACACCAAATTTTAGTCAATTTTTGTTAATACTGTAAGTTTAATAATCATTTGTTTTATATATGCAGAGGTTAGAGATACAGTTGCCTCCTTGACTGCGAAGAAGGAAATAATAAAGGTGATTAAGAATCTTACTTGCTAACATTTTATCTTAAATTGTTTATTTTACAAATATCGTTTAATATGCAAATCTGAATGTATTATTCTGTGGCATTTTGACTCAAATCCGGAATTCGTTATAATCTTATTATTTAATGCATAATATATCTAATACATGCTTGTTTCGAGCTCATGCGGGTGGATTCATTTGATGCAATGAACTTTTTCACTTTTACCTCATATCTGCATCTTTTATGTGAATTATGTCACATGTTATTGGGATCTATAAATGTATCCAATATGGTTCTTTTCTTTTTAAAGTTTGCAACGGAAATACGCAATTGTAGACACTTCACTAGCTTTTGGAAACAGAATATTACCACACCTATAATATAGTATGATTGGAGCAAGATTACTAGCAGTTGGTTTTGATAACAGGGGTAGAATAATGAAAAAAAAGAAGTATCAAGCTTTGTTCTTCTAAGTTACTGGAAAAATTAGACGTCAAAAGGCAAGATAAAGAATCCTTAGGAATTCTAACATGCTTTATACTGTACTGCCCTATGTTAGTTGGACTCGGATACGATTGCCGGACATGGCATGTATCTAACATAGTTATGTTCAATTTTTTTCTTAAGTTTTTCCATGCATTTGAAGGATTCTTGGAGGGTCATATCCTCATGGCCATATATAAATTTGCATCAAACATGGGTACTCAAAGTAAAATGAAGAGTCCGAGACTCAGAGCAACATGGGTAATGCAGGAGTTCTGTTAGGACAACTGCTATTTGTGGATTGGGGGGGGGGTGGGGGTGGGGGAAGGGTTTGAGAGAGGTGAGTTGGTGGCAGCAGATCTAATCAAATATTTTACACTGACATTTTTTGGGGATAGAAGTAAATGTTACAATTAACTAAAGCAATGGCAGCGGTGATGCCTTTGGCAGGTCACAAAATAATATGAAGATCTATGCTTTTATTTTAAGGGTTAGGAGTATGCTAATGAATTCATTTTCTCTGACCAGAAGAAGAAGCTTCGAAGCCGACAGAAGAAATTGAAGGCATATGATCTCTCTGCCCTGTCAGAGTTTCTTCCCGAGTTGAAAGCTCCTAAGCAACCAACTCCTGCCACTGATTTCAAGCTGAATTGCAAATCTAGGCAACAATTAATGTGAGTGCTTCAATTCTGTGATTCTATCTTGTTATAATGTTTGAGTATCCCCTGCAATAACTTCCTGATTTTAGTGGATGAATTCTTATCAGATTGAAAGAGGGAAAACAATTGAATGCAGTTCTTAAGCATCCTGCTTTCCATGCTGATCCACTGGCTGCCATTCATCAACACTTACAAAATACGCAGCCTGTTTTAGTTGAGAAACCAAAGAAAAAGACGACCAATGGAGGGAAGAAAAAGAAGAGTAAAAAATTGAAGGCTTCATCTGTACCTCAATCCATGGATATCTAAGTACGTAGGCTTTCCTTCCTCAGCCTTCCCTATGTTTGCATTGAGTTGCTCAAATTTTGTTCTTATATCTTCACCTCATTGAAAGGTTTTAACCCCTTCTTCCCTTCCCCAATGTCTAATTTATTTCACCATTCTCTTTTCTTGTTAACAGTGGGTTCTCACCTCTGTGACACTCTTTGATATAGAATGCTAAATGAAAATAGGAGAAAATTTGGTGAACTAGCTTATTGCAGCTTGTATTATATGTTCAATTTATTGTTTATGGATGAAACAGTTCTGCAAATGGCCCCGTTTTCTTTTATCTGGTAGAACCATACTTGTGTGGTGATGGATGCCTAAATGAAAAGGGCCAACGTGCCTATTGTTTCCTTAAGAATTTTGTTGTTTTAGTTGTTCAAGTTGAGGATTATGCGGCAGGATGAGTCATTTCCAGTTTTCTTTTATTTTTACACTGTTGTGAAGTTTTTGAATTTTATGTTTTGTGTCATTGTCCTTTCTGATGGTTTCATCGGCGTAGGAACTGCTTTCTATAATAATTTGTATAACATAAATTATGACACCTTTGTGTATTCTTTTCATAGCCGTGTTGTGTTGTATTCATATCATATTATCACGAATCATATTTTAGTTATTTTTTTCTTATCTTATTCATATCGTTTCAAAATTACAAGATCTAGCGGTTACTAAATTATATCCATATTTTTGCTAGGCAAACCAAACTGCGGTGCAAAGAAACAATTCACAGTTTTAAGAAAATGCTTTTTCGTAAGCCTGTCTTAAACCAATGAGATGTGAAACTGTATCTTATGTCACAAAAATGAGCCACTAAGTAGCATAATGATTGAACCGATTTTGTTCCAGCGTTCTATCAACACTGTAAAGAAACAGAGAACTATAATTAACAGTTTAAGTAAAAGAAATACCAAGAAAGGAAAGCATTCATTCGCATAAAGTTAAATTTCTTATACAATGTTAAACATATGCTATTGTTTGCAACACAAATGGCAGTTGTAAACATCTTTCAGGATGATAAATTGATTAAATTCTAAGACCTCAACGGTGATCAACTTTTAGAAGCGGATTGAAAGATGAAAATCGCTGTCAAAACACCGACCAACGCTGTTACTGCCAAGGCCACCGTAGGCAAGGGGGTTGTGAGGCCAAAATTCTGAAGGAACAAGCGAAAAGCATGTTTAAAAATAGTAGTTAGTCTTAGCAATAAAACATAAATTAGAAAAAAAAAAATGGCACAATGGGTACCTCCAAAAGTCCCTTGCCGGTAGATATTTCAACAGTAATAGCCACTGCAAAGCCAACCATAGCAAGTCTGCCTAGCCATACATCCAAACTATTGCTTTCCTGGGTGCTTTGCTCACATTTAATGGAAACCGATGTTGCTTTACATGCAGGCTTCCATTGGTGAGATGGTCTCCTTATCACTGCAAGCAAAAAAAAAGCAAGCACTCTCTTTCAGTATACTAGTTTCATATTAAAACATTGATTCTCCTTTGGTTGCAAAAACATGAATGGAAAGAAAGGAGAACTTAGAAAGTTCGAGTAACAACTAAAATAAACTCCTAGCTTATAAAATTTCATCAACCAAACGACGCATATAAAATGGTAAAGAAAAAAAATCAGTACAGTACATATTAATTCAAATCAATCTTGCCAGTTGAATTTTGAAACTTGGGTAAAGAAAATGGAAAAGCAATTATGGAAACCAGAAGCCATCTAAAGATCAAAACTAGCAAAAGGAAAAGCCCTATAGTATAGCAAAGGAATATATTCATAAAGAATAGAACAACTTGGTGTTCGCTTACAGGAACCAGTGGCGAAAATGGAGCCGGTTCTTGAAAAACTTGAAATGGGTATTCGAGAAATTTTATGGGTTCCTGGTGAGCGGACAGGGTGGACATCTGCAACACAGTTTGGAGTTGTGAAAATTTTGCAATTTAACAATTGTTTATAAGCAATTCAAAGAGACAAGATTGAGAGATTACCGCGAATGGAAAGTGAAAGAGAAGCCGAGACTTGAGCTAAGGCCATCATGTTTGGAGAAGCTTTGATTGTTTGAGGAGACAGTGGCGCCACACCGCCTTTAATCTAATCGCTTCAGGAGCAATTGGAAGTGGACCAGACATATTCGAGACATGGAAGTTAACCACGTGTCACGTCTAGATATCCTGATAATTATTTTTTTAACATGATTTTCATTTTATAGTTCAAGAATAGGAGTTAAGGACATAATAGATTAATTAATTGACCAAATTTCCAAGCAGTAAAAAAGGGTTCTTTATTTCCACTTGCCAGTGCCCCTATATCATCGTCCCAGATGATTGTTGAGATGAGCGTTATTTATTCAATGGGAGAGAGTGAGTGAGTGAAAGGTATTCTCTTTCAACCCCTCCCCTTCTTAAAAAATCAGAGCTTTTTAATGGCTGCCTTATCAGTTGGGAGTCATTTCTCACCCCCCTGCCTATTCGAGAAACGATCTTTCCCCGCGCCTTCATTCTATTCTTTGCCTAGCTTTGGCCCTTCCCTTTGTAGAATTAGGGGTCCAAGATTGCTTCGCAATGGATTTCTTGCTAGAGCTGAGGATAAGGCCAGAGGTTCTTCTTCTCCTACTTCTCCTGCAAGTCAACAAGAAGTTGAACCCAGCAATGAAAAGAAGATTCAGGTTTTTGCCCTTTTTACCCCTATAATATTATAAAATTTCATATTTTGAGTATCCATTTTCTTGTTTTATTAATTTACGGATTTGGGTGAGAGTCTTTTGGTTTGATTTTGTGCCTTTTGCCATATTTGTTATCATGCTTACAAGCATTCCAGTTTTAAGGGTACCCATTAGCCTGTTCTGCTAGTTCATTCATTTGAAGATTTTATGTTGGTAATGCTTCAATTTGCATTGAGACAGTATAGAATGAGCTCAAAGCATTTGATACAATTTGAAGCTATTGCTATTAGAAATTACCAGCTGCCGATGTGTAGCTCAGAAGTAAGATTGATTTCGTTAGATATGAGAGTTGTTTAGGATTCATATTCTGGCGCAACATATTAAAAAAATGGCCGACGAGCACAAAACTGCAAGTTCAAATCCTGGAAGTAGCCTCATTCTGCAAAAATGATAAAGCCTCAAGGCTAGGAACATTTTACAAATGACTCTTCTTGGATGCTAGTCCTTCATTGGCAGGATTGAGGCTGGGTAATGATACTCTTTATGACGGAAGATTCCTCAAAAGGCAGTTTATAAAGCATTCTCCAAATTGCTAGAAGACAAATCATCATTGCAAGACAGCATTGTCTGTTCCTTCTTTTTTTTAATTATTCTGGGCTTCTGTCACACACCGAATTGACCTTTGCTTATCAGCAGGAGCTGACCTCTCCATCTGGGTCGTGTGATCCTTTATGTTCAGTTGATGAAACTAGCTCGCTGGATTTTGAAGCTGCTTACCAGCCAAAGACTGATTTGTTAAAGACTATTGCGGTTTTCACAGCTGCTGTAACTGGGACTCTGGCGATTAATCTATCATGGGTTACTGAAAACCAGGTTTATCATTAGTTTCTTGATTAATCCTTACTTTGTAGGATTCATTGTTTCCATAAATGTTTCTTGTATTATCACATTATGCAAAGAACCCTTTTTTGACTTTATTTAACTTCATAATGCAGGATATTGCTATGGCATTGCTTTTTGCAATAGGATATGCCGGCATTATCTTTGAGGAGTCTCTAGCCTTTAATAAAAGTGGAGTTGGATTGTTGATGGCTGTGAGTCTATGGGTAGTACGAAGCATTGGGGTAAGAATGATTCTCAGATGTCTAATATTGGACTGTGTTTCTCTGCTGCCCCACTTCTTGTAGTTGTGTTATGAACTACTTTCTATTACCATTCTCATAAATTAGGATGGAAATGCATAGTTCTGTTGCGTATTGGATACTTCATTCAAGCACCGTCTCGGGTTTCAATCTGTTTCTCTCATATTCTTTGGTGACAGTAAAAAGATTCAAGAGTTAATGAAATTAAAAAATTTATGGGGTTTATACTTATTTCCTGATCTACTGGTTTTACTGGTCTATGTTTTTGGTGAATGATGGTTTGTCTTTCTATGAAGTGATTATTTCAATCTACTATATTTATATATTATTTATTTTTGAGTCTGCTTCTCGATGAAGGAATGAGCATCTCAAATTTAAACCAATTCCAAGGGACTACACTAACAAAATTAAGATATCAGAATTAGGTCTCTACCCAAATGTGCAATTGGGAGCGCGAAAGCATATCATGCATCTTGTTAATGATGACTATGACTATCTCCCTTAATTTATTGAATTGTATGGTAGTATACTTATGATGATGCATCTGACATCTGCATGGAAAACTTTTTTCTATCATTTTGTTACTTATTTCCACCTTATTTGTCATTACTTGTGTAATAATGCTTGGGCTATTCACATTTGATTTTCATTTGTAGGCTCCTTCAACCGATATAGCTGTTTCAGAGCTGACACACGCATCTGCTGAAGTCAGTGAAATAGTGTTTTTCTTGCTTGGTGCAATGACCATTGTAGAGATAGTTGATGCCCATCAAGGATTTAAGCTGGTTACTGATAACATAACCACTCGAAAGCCACGGACTCTGATTTGGGTGGTGAGTTGATCCCTGCTGGGTATGGTTATATTGACAATCATATCATTGATAGTTAGCATATGAATCTTACTGAAAGTTCAATTGCACAGTGAGGTATGATATCCATCAACTATGGAATTTGTCTGGTAGGTACAAACTAATGATGTCCATAACTCCAATTAATAAGATCGATTCAGGAGAATCCTAAATCTGTTTACTTATATGTCATGGCTGGAGTCATCATGGTTCGAAAGCACAATGTCTACGCATAAGATCCTATCATATTTAGTCTTTTTTGTAAAATGAGCCTAATGAAGAAAATTTGAAAGTGTAAAGCCATCTTTTAGCTTTTTCTCTCTTTCTAGCATTGCATTCTTCTGTTTGAACGATAGAGATCAACTTTATTTCTATTTATTGTCAAAGTTTGTGATATCTTTATCAGTTATATCTTCTCGATGTTATGTTTAATCAAGTAATAATGATGTCTTACCTGTACCTTGAAAATTGCAGGTTGGTTTTGTGACATTTTTTCTTAGTTCCATCCTTGACAATCTGACATCTACAATAGTCATGGTTTCTTTGTTGAGGAAACTAGTGCCTTCATCAGAATACCGCAAGTATGTTATGCAATAGAGTCAACCCTTCTGTTTGGGTTCTGAGCATTTCATGATATTAGTATCTTATTTTTCTTCCTTGGTTCACATGGTACATTAGGATATTACAATCATGTACTTATCTGGCACTGCACTGATGGTTATCATATTATTTGAGTTAAATGTACCATGCTCATTTGTTGAGAATGACTAGTATCGTGTCCATTCAAATTTCTTAAAACTGTTTATAAGAATATAAATTGCAATAGGCTTCTAGGAGCTGTTGTTGTGATAGCAGCAAATGCCGGTGGTGCTTGGACTCCTATAGGTGATGTTACCACTACCATGCTATGGATACATGGTCAAATATCCACATTGCAGACTATGAAGGTGCTTTCATAATTCTAACCAAGCGCATTTAAATTAAATTTACATTTTTATGCTTTAAATTATCAGAATATCTATTCATAGTGGATTGAAGTGTGTACATTAATATCTTTCCCGTTTTGGACTTAGATTAGTAGACAAAGGTAATAAAATAAACTACTAGAGGCAGTAGTAATGTGAAGTTGGGATACAATGTGCAAGTCACATACTCAATGTATATGGATTCACCATAGAAGAATTTTCGGTTTTTACCGACTTTAGGTGTAGTTAATTAAGTTTTATTTCATTGCTAACAGGGTTTGTTCATACCTTCAATTGTTTCTCTAGCTGTTCCGCTGGCTTTTATGTCTTTGACTAGGTATGTTTCTTGCATGAGCAAAGATGAGTTGGAAAAATTCAGTTTTAAAAAGTTGCCTTTAAGTTCATGAATTACGGATGAAATGATGTGTGTTTTCCTTTCTGATTCAGCGAAGTTAATGGGAAGGGACAAGATTCTGCCAATGTTTTGGCTTCTGAACAAATGGCTCCCAGAGGGCGACTTGTTTTCGCTGTTGGTATTGGTGCTTTGATTTTTGTTCCGGTGTTCAAGGCCTTAACTGGATTGCCCCCTTTTATGGGCATGTTGTTTGGACTCGGAGTTCTTTGGATTCTGACTGATGCTATTCATTATGGTGAATCCGAAAGGCAAAAGTTGAAAGTTCCACAAGCTTTATCAAGGATTGATACCCAAGGAGCTCTTTTCTTCCTTGGAATCCTTTTGTCCGTCAGCAGGTAAATACAAGATGACACTATCAAATGTCTAATATGTTCCTGTTTCTTGTCTCTTTTAAATTTTTTTAACCATAGTTTAGGTTTTATTGTTAAATTTTTATCTGGATGGAAGCCTTCACCGTTCAAACCAACTCCCGTGCTTGACGCGATATTGTTTTCCCCTCTTTATATTTAATAAAATGCCACATCCAATTTTATGTAGAACTGTTTAACAAACATCAACAACTCTAGTTTGTTTTTCATTTTTAGGTAAACGTAATCGATTTGTTCTTACATTAAAGTAGCTACTACTTGAAGTATGTTCATTATGTCTCCTATAGGGTAGATATGTTAATTGCAATCAATTGCACGTATTCTATCCAAAAGCATTTCCGCAGATGGTGTTAAACCATTATTTTTTGTATTTTTTATTCTAACTTAACTTAGACATCCATTCAACAACTTTAAGGTTGAAGCTTTATATCTTATATTTATCATTACTTCATTTATGTAAGTATGTTTTATCTTTCTATATTTGATATGTTTGAATTGTACTTCCCTAGCCTAGAAGCAGCAGGTCTTCTTCGGGAGTTGGCAAATTACCTCGATGCTCATATTCCTAATGTTGAACTGATTGCAAGTGCAATAGGAGTTGTGTCAGCAATTATCGACAATGTCCCACTGGTTGCAGCAACAATGGGAATGTATGATCTCACCTCTTTTCCCCAGGATTCCGAGTTTTGGCAACTTGTTGCATATTGTGCTGGTACTGGTGGATCCATGCTAGTTATCGGGTCTGCGGCAGGAGTTGCATACATGGGAATGGAAAAAGTGAACTTCTTTTGGTATTTAAGGAAGGTAATTCTGACTCTTAGTTACTTTTCTCTGTAGGAAAAAAAGAAGGTCGATTTTCTATAGTTAAAGAATTCTTTTGGTGCAGGTGAGTGGTTTCGCTTTTGCAGGGTATGCTGCTGGTATTGCTGCCTATTTAGCTGTTAATAACCTTCACATTTCCCTACCTTCAACTTTAGCTCAGGTTCCGTTCCTTTCTGGTTCATAAATTACACTAATATAGGTTGAATTTAAGTACTTTTACATGCCATTTTGATCAATTTCTTGAAGAGATGATCTCCCGTATTTAGAATTCCAGAAATTTTGATGGAGTAAATGGTTCAGATAGTTCTGAAATCTTATGTCCCTCCGCGAACATTATGATCATTCTTATCGTAGACATGAAGAATGTATGTATATTGCATACTGTTGTTTAGTTCCAAAAAGTTAACCAACTAGTTCTAAAGTGGAACGATAAGAATGAATGACATGAGAAGCAAATAATGTCAATTTTCAAGCTAAAATCTTTTGCATGTCTATTCTAACTCATTCGTTACTGCTTGCTTCCTTGGAGCAATCTTCCCAACACTCAGGACGCTTACATTCACATTCTCCTCACCCAAATTACTTCCTACCTCACCAATCATACCATGCTGATCAAATGACCCCATCTTTGTCAAAATGGGGAAATCCATTCGCTTTACTTCGACCTTTATCTCAACAGACTCTGAAATAGCGCTGGCAAATCATGATTCCATCACTGGCAATCTGCACTTGGTTGGACTCCAGTGGACTCTCCGTTGACACATCTAAAAGAATGCGTTCCTCTGTAATCCGCGGGCCGGGAATCGTCGGTGCATTGACTGACTGCAGTCGCAGCAAGTTCCCCTTGCAAGGGTCGGAGTCCAACTACAGCTTCAACTATTTCAATTGTCACTCCTTCCTGAAAAACATGCCAATGCTCCATTCAATAATACCATTTGGGAAAAAAAATGAAACACGGATATATGCGTTAAACAATTAGCTCACCTGGGCCTCCATTGTAGTAGCACCGAGATGTGGAGTGACTTTAACCCTCTCTTGCCGCACGAACTGGCTGTCCTGTGGGCTCCAAGAGCAGCTGGAGCTACAATTCCAGTATCCAAATGCCCTCACAAGAGCGTCTTCATCAATCACGGGTAACATTGACAATACCAGCACCCTTTCTTAATCTCATCAAAAGTCTCATCGTTAAGCATCTTAGAAGCCGCAGGAGTAAGTGGCATGTGCGAAGAAATAAAAATCTGCAGTCACTATGACTTCCTCTAATTTCGCTAGCTCTACATCTATAGCACCAGCATGATTGGCCGGGGCTTAAGGATCATGAGCATTAACATGACAAGTGCCCCTGGCTCGCCAAGCTACTTTTGATCCAACCTGTCAAAAACCCCTGACAGCAAGTGTTTACCAAAATTGAACCTAGTTCATAAAGAATTTCGTGGAAGAAATTCGTATTTAGCTCAACTTGTTTGCATAATTACTCTTAAAAGATAACATCAAATGAGTTTAGGATTCAAATCCGAACATCTGCATTCTTTCTATTTATATCATAAATTGTTATCACCTTTATATTAAAAAATTATGAGCAATGATCCCATAAATTAAAAAAGAAAAATAGAAATGTAACTCTTCACATTCTTCCTGCCTTTGGTTCATAGTCATACTCTTGATTTTAACTCTTTAATCTATGTTCATTTGAAACCCTACCCTATAAAATTTGAGCAGCATCAACAATATTTGGTTTTTTTTTTTTTTTTTGATACTGCTATTAAGACTATTTAACAAAGTGGAAACGTACAAAATTTGGACGAAATTATTTGGATAAGACCCGCAATGTTTTTAATTAAAATCGATTACTATATTAAAAGCTAATTTAAGAACTTTACATTAATAAATCTCTTTTTGAAAATTTTATACCACAACTTAATACCTTATTAAAAATTTAAAAAAAAAAAACTAATGAAAATCATGACAAATTTCATCATGTGACAATCACTTCAATTTCATGCCCAAATTTTCTATCTAATTAACTTTTTTTTTGTATGCATAATATTATTTCATTCGTTGACTTTGCTTAACATAGCAATTAATTTTAATAATTTTTATTTAATTATTAAGAAATCTTTGGTGCAAGATTTTACCATAAACTTTATAATTACTTCTTAACAGCTTCATCTAAATATTACATTGAAAAAAACATAATCATATTAGTTGTAAATATGGATCCGTCTAGTCTTATTAACCTAGTTCGTATTATGTTATATTTGAATAAAAATTTTATACTTCTAATTATTTTGATTTAAATTATTTTTAAATTTAATTATAAATATTATTATAAAATATTTTTATTTTTAATATTATTTTAAATAATAAAATACCAAGAGAAAAAGAATGAACAAGTAACCAAGGAAAAAAAAAAAGGCTGAAGATTTCGTTTCTACATCCAGCAGCTCAATGCAAGCAAAGTGAAACTACAAATCAATTAGCCAACTCTGCACCGCTGCCACTTCCCAACTGTCGTACCAAACACCGTCCACAACCCCCTACATACCATATAATCATCATGCAAACGCTATTGCTGCCGGCGACTGGCTCCGGCATTTGTCCGGTGGCGGTGGGTCCCCTCCCCCTCTCCCTCCCTCTCCTCCATCACCGTCACCGACCACCACTCAATTTTTCGCCTCCAAATTTTCGCACTTTACTCAAAACTTGGAAAGCGAAGCCTCTGTTCTCCCCCTTTACTTCCTGCGATAATCTCAATGTTAAAAGATCTAAGCTCTTTTTGAGCAGAGTCTCTTCTTCCTCAGTTTCACCTAGTTTTACCTCGCCTAATGATGATGCTGACAAGGCAAAGCTTGCTCAGGTATCCGCACTTTCCTTTTTTTTTTTTCCCCTTAATATCAAGTTTAACTTTTTTTTAACTGATTCAAAAACTCTAATTTTTTATTGGGTTTTAATTATTTGGTCCTGAAATCACAACATTATGACGAATTGGGTTTCTGCTCTTTGCTTTTTTTGGCTTGTCAACAATAAATCTTGGAAAAGCAAAAGAAATGCAATCAGTAATCCGCATTGTTCTTGTTCGGTAACATTAACATCAAAGCCCAGATAAAAGCTACAAACATTAAAACTAGTACAATGCTGTGGGTTAATTCTGGATTGTTTAGTGGGTTTTTGGTTTTAGTGGACTGTAAATGAAGATTTTTTTTTTTTCTGGTTGTTTTAAGGATGAATTAGGATAAGGATTTTGAATGGAAACGGTGCAGGTTTCGAAAAGGTTAGAGAGCACCTCGAGGTACTTTAAGCGATTGGGCGATTTAGGGTTTTGGGGACAGCTAGTGTGCACGGTTGTCTCAGCGGTAATACTTTCATTTTCTGTTGTTATTACTGGGAAAATTACATCACCTGCTACTTTTTATGCTACTGCTGGTGGAATTGTGGCTGCATTCGTTTCAGTTTTTTGGTCATTTGGGTATATTCGGCTTTCTGAGAAACTCAAGAGGACTGCTAATGATCCTTCAAAGGTATTGTGATTTGAACTTGTTTTAACAGTTTAAAGTATCTGATGTGTTATTATAACGATCCTTCAAAGTGCGTTTTTCTTTTTGTTTGTTTGTTGTTATATTAAATTCTTAGGAGAAAGAGTTAAAGTTTCATATCTGAATTGCATCTGTGTGTTGTTCTTACTCTATTTAGGATGAATGCCGCACATGAACTTGATTGATTATGATTTATATTCAGTTCTGCATTTCACATAGACAGATGATCGTTTTAAATTCAAGAGTACTGAGTTGAAGGAGACAATTCATTTCAATTTTCTTTTTCATCGTGTTCTTGACATTTAAGTTTTACTCGAGTATTCTTGAATGATAGGCACAAATTGTGTTTTCTAAATATTTTAAGTTAATTATCCTAACATTTCATTTTTGAAGTAAATGAATTTGCCCTCGCTTTGACTAATTAAGCTGAATGACTTCATTTATTTCTTTCTCATTTTGGGTTCATGCTTGATATAGTTGGTGCAATCACGCCTAGGAAGTTCATTAGCTTGTTAGGAAGAAAAGGGTGACATATCTTAAGTTGTTGATGGTCTGTCTTGAGTCGAAGAGTCTACTGAAAATTAACAAAACATTTGTTGAAGTTTAAACAGCTTACAACAAGTTATAATAGCTCAATTCTTTCCCGGTTCGTATGTTTCATTTTATAATTGATCAATATTATATTATTTATGAGAAATGGGCTGTATAAGGATTGGCAATCTTGAAGATAAAGGACAGAGGTGTCTTGCCTCTAAAGGAGCATTATTCCTTGCAAATGTTAATTTACTTGAAAAAAGTAAACAATTAACCACTTATCATCAACAGTCATTGGTATTAAATGAGAGACAGCTGCTAAATTTGGAATTTTGTAGTTCTATTTACTGGTTTCTGTCACCACATTTTCTTCCTCTAATTAGAATTACAAACTTAGTGATCAATTAGAGCTTGATCTAGACTAAGTCACCTATTTGGTTTAGAATTGCTTTTGAGTTTGGAAGATTAATTACGGTTAGGCATGTGCCTGACTTCAGGGCTTATTTGATCTTTAATTAATGCTTGTTGCCTCATTCAATTCCCAATATCCCTTGGTTTTCAGGCTCCTCCTCGTGCTGATGTTGTGAAAAGCCTAAAAAATGGCATAGTTCTGAATCTTCTGGGTATGGGTGCTGCTATTCTTGGCATGCAAGCAACAGTGGGCTTGCTAGTCGCTAAGGCTCTTACTTCATCCACAAATCCTTATTATCAAGGAATTTCTCCTGGCTCTAGTCCAGTTCTTGCCTTGGATGTATTCTTGGTTCAGGTACTTAATCTAATTTGAGCCTCATAATGGAATATCTATGACATTTAACCGAGTTCATTCATGTTTGTGAAATTGAGTTTTTAGTTACTGCATTAGTTCAACCCTCTACACATCCTTTTCCCTTCTCAAATTAGTAGAAGAAAGACATGGAAGTTCACAAAAGAAGAGGAACACCTACAAAATTTTGAAGTCTCTGCTTTTAAGTTACCGGTCAATATCCAAAGACCTGCCTTAGGTGACCTGCCTGCAATGCATTGTAATTTGGCATGTAAAGAGTGAGATTGACCTGGTCCATTAGATCGATAGGAACCAATTGTGGATACCTTGAAAAACATGTTTCTCCATAGAGACATATAAATGCATGTAAATATAGAGGTGTCTCTATATATGTGCTGTTCACAAAATTGAAGTTTGCTTTTCACCATGTTTTATTTTCAGTCTGATATTGATATTCATGGTTTCTCAAACTTAGGAACATTTATGCTTATCGGGTTGTAATTATGTACAAGATTCTTGATTCATTGTCCACTGAATTAAAAGGTGTCATAACTAAGAGCCAATATCAGACTCACTAATAAAAGGCAAGCTTGTAATGGGGAAATAACCTTTTGGTTATTTCATGGCCTTATATATCTCTTGCTCGTGCAGGCATCAGCTAACACTATCCTTTCTCATTTTCTGGGGCTCGTGTTCTCGCTGGAACTGTTGCGCTCGGTGACGTTGCCTAATACGGAGAGTATTCCGATTCCCAAGGTTGCATAAATTCTGAGTTTCTTGGTAAATATCATGAATTGAAGCTTCTGCTGGAACATGATTTTGTGGCCTTAATTGTTGCATTGTAGAATAGTTAAATTCGATTTTGCATCTAATACCTGTTTGCAAGCATCCTTGCATTTTTTTTTTAAATAAATACATGTACCAATGCAGCATGGGTCAATGAGTTAGAGGTTACATTTTTAGTAGGATTGACTGAGTTGTGATAAAAAAAAATTATTTAGGTGGTGTTGGGTATGGGGTACCACTCCAAAAACCATGGTGATCTATCCATGGTGAACAAACTGTTATGTTTGGTAATCACTCGGCGATCCTACATGGCAGTGATCTTGGTTCACTGAGAGTGATTAGATCATTATCTTGGAGGGTGAACTATTCTCATCT
>JBBYHO010000006.1:2957669-2975837 GCA_038382025.1 Adansonia gregorii
TCCGCAATTCAGGATCATCGTCCAAATAAAAACCCCAAAATATAATAATAATAATAATAATAATAATAATAATAATATTTTTACCAACTAAATTAATGTATATGACTATTGTCATTGCCAGTTTGATACAAGGTGTAATGAGAAACGTAACTTATTTTCAAAATTTTAAAAAAGTTTTTACTTAAACTATTTTTAATAATTCGTATATTTATATTTTATTTTTATTATTTTTAAATCATAATTCGATAATTATGTTTAAATTATTATATATTTATAAAAATTAATATGTTAATAATAATGTTATATAAATTTTAATGTATTTATATATTTTTATTATATTTTTTTATTTTTTATATCGTATCATAATTTAATTTTATACGTGTTATATTAATATTATATAATTATATCAGATTTAAAATTAATAAATCGAGCAGTTGGGGTTTCCTGGTTTGGTAAGGTAAAAAAGTGAATAACAAGAGGTGGGGCTTGGTTATTATGTCATTTTAATGATTATAAATGATGCGTTAGTTAGTCTTACTCTTACTTCTGGTAAAAAACAGTGTCGTGGGTTTATCTGTGGGCGAACATTTTTGTCAAAGCTAAATTATAATTTGTCCTTGCCAATTGTAATGCTGTTATCGTTTTAATTTGGTAGTTCCATGAAATGATTCCCATTGTATATCAACTTCCAATCATGCGATAGTTTAGAGTTTCGTTTGGTTGCAGAACTTCTAATTTAAGCATTGTGTGTTATAAAAACCCAATTTCAAGAAAGCCTTAGAATTTAGCATCTACAAGGCTTTCGTTTTCTCTTTTAATGTCACAGTTAATTGATATTAGCTGATTAAAGATCTTATTGTTGTTTCTGTTATAAACAATGAGAATTATAATAAAAGGAATTTCGTTTATGAACAAAGATCAGAATCCGAATTCCTCTATTCTTAACAATTTGTTGAGTTAGTAAAGGCTGAATATTCAATTTAAAAAATTTAAATCTGATATTCACCATCAAGAGTTTTTCTTAATTGATGATTTGTAAATTTAATCTTAAGTTCTCACTGAAGTGTGTGGCATGTTTGACTCAACAGTAAGACAGTGTTCCTTCACCAAAACTTTTTAATATATTAAAAAAAAAAAAGTTCATTATCTTGGGTTGGCTATTAATCTTGACGAAAGCATGTGGAGGATAATTTGATGAATTTAAAAATGAATTGTCCAATAATTTTTTTAAAAAATTAGTATAAAATAGATTATGGTTTAAAAATAAAAATTTATAAATATTAAGATTTAAAAATTTAAATTTATTAAAAATTATTTTTTTTTAAAAAAATATTTTATTAATCAATTTAAGTAAGCTGAGATTGTGGTATTTTTGACAATTTTGTTTAGGGGAATAATGGGGCTCCATCTATATGGCTGCATGTATAGGTTTTTTTTTTTTTTTGTGGCAAACTGGCAAATGTAATTTGTAAGCTAAGTTACATGTATGACAAAGTAATTGGGGAAAAATCATAGAGATTTGGTTGGTATGTTGGAGCAACTGCGCTGCACCGCCTCAATTAGTAGGCCCTACTGCGCTGTCACGCCATGATATGTGCTTTTGGATCAAAGTTGTTTATGTTCTTCTGTTGTTCAACATCATCATTATTTGTTTACTTCAATATTATATATATATATATATATGTATGTATAATTTCAATATTTTTCATGCATTTTGGTTTTCATGCCTATATCAAAATTAGATGCAAAGCTTTCGTAAAGAAATTTCCTAAGTTTAGTGCATTATTAATTTAAAAGGAGAAGAAGGAGGAGGAGGCAAATTTTTAATTATTTTATGATTCAATATTTAATTTTGTCACTCACTTCAATTTTCTTAATTTTTTTTGGATAAAAAACAATTGGCCTATAATAATTCGTTAATGCAAGTGATAAATTTCGGTCAATTTTGTTATTTAAAAAAATTAAAAATATAACAATAAAATTAAATGAAGTTCAGTCTTAAAATTTAATAGTAATCTATAATAAAATGAATAATCACATTTAAACTCAATTAATTATTTTTGATTTGTTTTTGGCACTTGAAAATATTGAGATTAAGTTTTGATAATTGGAATTAAAAATTTACTCTCAAATGATGAAATGTCCCTTTTTTTTTCATGTTGAAATTGATACACTATCAAACACTTAAAAGTGTCAAAATTTCAGTATCAGTCGGAAAACCGATGTCAAATAAACTAAAGAAAAGAGAAAAGACATGAGAATTGTCGACAATGCAACTACATGAGATGGAAGCTACATCTGTACCTCTCCAGTTCCAGTTCCGACTATAATTGCTGCAACTAAGAAAAGCCTTAATTTTGGGAGGGTCCTACGCTGTAATGCAGGTGATTAACTCTGTTTCACGTGTCCCTCGGCCATTGGTGGCTTCTTTCGCAAGAAAAACTTGCACGTACGAGAGAAAGTTAGCTTTGCTTTTAGATCAATCCGGTTTTAGCATAAATATCTCCTGACTTTATATTACTCCGACTGTCAGAAATAAGTGAACATTTGATTAAAATATATTTTATAAATCATATTTTTTGCACATATTAACTTACGGTTGTGCTGCAATTTTAATCACTGCTTTTGCATGATCATCAGTGCCCATTTTGAACTTAATTAACCGGTCCCATCGGGCTTTTGTTCTCAGCTCTCTCTTCCTCGTGATTGCCGTAACAGGGTCCTTTTCATTCTTACTTTTGGATACTTTTTATCTTTGCTTTTCGCTTTGCTCGATTTAACCTACCAGCCAAATAAAAACAATATTGAAAGTTTACAAGGGTTTCTCATCTCTGTTCTTTCTTCTAACTGGCCTTAATTATTGCTTTAATTTATCACCCACCATTTTTAAAGAACCTTTATGCACGTCGTACAATTCGTTAATACAACTCTTTAAGGTTTGATTCAAAGATATATGATTGAACACTTAAAGTTGGGACATTGCGTTGCATGTGACACCATATATTAAGCCAGTGCATCGTACATGCGTGGGATGGGATTTCCAATCTTCCTTTTACATGTCTTACTGAAATGAAATGAAATGGAAGGACAATCAATATTTTACAAAATTTATTATAATATAATTTGATTTAATAATTATTTATTGATTGAACTGAGTTTGAGAAGACATTTTTCCTTATCATAAAATGAGCAATTTGATGCATAGATATCGAAACTTAAAATAGCTTCATGAAAAATCATTAATATTGATTTATCAGAGGTTTTGCAATTGAATTTTTTTAAATAGCCAGGAAATCATTTAACCAATTTCATTTCACAAACGGAAAAGAAAAAGAGTAGGAAATTTGTAGAAGCTAAGCATGAGAATTGGTTTCAGGAGTATAATAGAGTCAGACTGAAGTTAAAGCAGTATAAAACTTGAGCTGGACTTAGAAACATGTTGCATGGTATTTGATTCGAGATTAATCAAGTTTTATTTTAAAATTTAAATTTAATTAAAGATTAAAATTAAAATAATTTAAAGCTCATTTAATGAAATTTGTTTATCTAATAAAAATAAAAATATTTTTATATTTAATTTTAAATTTAATTATTTAAATTTAAAATCTTTAAAAAAAAAAGAAAAAGAAAAAACCTGAAAGTAAAGTGGTCCATAAGTGGCTTAGAGTAGAAGGGATTGAGGGGTGGGGTCCCTTCGGTTTAGCGATCATTATGTATCTCCAAATCTGAAATGATGTTTAACTGCTTAGCCTCCTCCTGTTGCTGTTGCTGTTGTTGTTGCCGTTGGCCTACACATTTACTTTCCTTTCCTTTCCAGAAAGGGTATGAATTCAACCTTAATTACCCCTCTTTCGTTCTTATTTTATGCTATAATTTTCTTTTAAACTGCACAGAGCATGTGGCTTAATCAAGAACTACTGAGATAGTCGTCAAATAAATGTAACAACCTAAACTCAGATCTCATCTCAAACCGTCTCTGCCTCTCATAAATTTCCTACTAATTAAGATTACTGACACTCAAGAAAAAGAGGAAAAAAATAAATGCTATACAAATGAAAAGCTGAAAAAGGTTGAGGCTGGATTTTGTGCTTGTGAAGCAGTAATATTTCATCAAAGTTTCCCAACCCCTTCAAACTTCAAAGTAAAAAGAACAGAAAGTCCCTTGACTTGCTTTGTTTATCGTATCAGGATATATAAAATCAATTATGAAGGTTTACCTTCATCCTCAAATCTGATTTCTATTTCTTTTTTACTTTTACCAAATGTATAGTAAAAGTAGCAATATTTTATAATCACAATCTATAATTTGCAAATTATTTGTTCAGTTTTTTTCGGTTTTTATTTATGTACATGTGTGATTAATGGTAAAAAGATTCATAGAAAATAAATATTTTATTTTGAGTAAAGTATTAAGAAAGAATGAGTAAAATAAATTATTTTGAAAGTATTAAGAGATTAGAATATGCCGTGACTTTATAAATAGAGTCGTCTGTGGATTGAGTTGTGATTGCAAACTTTTTTATTTTTCTTATCCAATCTTCAATTGACCTAATCCGACATAAAAGCTTATTTTACTCTTTAAATAATATTACAATTATTAAAAATATTTTTATATTAAATTAATATATATTTTGTTAATTAAATTTACATAAATATTTTTAACTAATGAATAATAATTCTGTATGAACCAAGTCCAGACCAATTGCAGCCCCTTGGACAACTGCAGCTGTGGGATTTCTTAAAGCATGTGGGCCCATAAAAGAACGATGATTCGGCAATGCCTAAGAAAATTCTCATTTATTTTGGGTTTCTCATAGTTAGATTAGAATTGGGCTTGCTCCATTTAAGTCCAAGGTTAATTTTCTAACTTAAAATATCGTACACAAAAATTTCTAGTATGATTTAAATATAAGAATGATAATTTTAGATATTATTTAAATAAATTAATTAAAGTATAATATAAAAAATATATAAATATAACACGAATTATTAATTTATCAGATTTGTATAAATATAATACTTAAATATTATTATGACAAAAAAAACATAAATAAAAAATAAATATGTGAGTGATCTGAAACCTACAGCCTCCAAAAAAATAAAAACTCAAAAACAATCCCTCAATAAAAATTAAATCACGAAAAAAGAAAAAAATAAAAATAAAAATGATTGACAACCTAAGACCTAAGTTAGGCGCCACTGAACTGATTGTCGCTTTGATCTTTGGGTTAGTTGGATTCACCTAACGAGGAGGTTGTCTGTTTCCATTAAAGTGAGGGAATCCGTCTTAACGAAGTTAAAATTTATTGCTAACAAATAACGATCCTTCTTTATGTTAGTGATTTAGACTCCCAAATTCCAAGCCAATTTTGTCGTGCTGTTAATTCGCCATTTTTGCACGAAGAACAGAACCACAGTTTTCATGCTTCATAGAGTTGATATTAAAATTGTTAAAAATGCAATTTATAACACATAAACCAGAACTAGTTAACCAAATTCTAAAATCCAATTCGAGTGTGAGCAACGTAGCTGGAAAAGATGGTTATGAAAGAGGTTATTGTATAAACTATGAATATGTAAGAATAAACAATACAAAAATGTTGCCTTCATTTTCTGGGGTGTATTGATTTATGATATCAACTTCAAAGAGACAAAGACAAGAATTAACATATAAAGATAATCTATAGCAACCTGCTTCCATCAGCATCCACCTATATATATATATAAATATATTCTTCACTGACTTGATTTACAATCCAAAACTCCATAATTTCTCCAATGAGCTTTGTGTTGAGAACCAATCCCACCTACCATTTTGGTATTTTTACACATAAATAAAACTTGCTCCAAAAGTCATTGTACGATATTCAGGAAATTGTTTGAAGCAGATCCTCATCTCCTTCATCTGCATTGAAGGAATAGATGTCAACAGGTGCCATTGTGCAACCCGTGGCGTTTTGCTTAATCTTATTACTGCGAGAGTCTCGGTGTTGGTCAAGATAAATTACAATCACAGTGATGTCATCGTGAAAATGGCGCCTTACTCCCTTTTCAATTTTCTTGATATCAGCATATCTCATCTCTCTTTTCTTTGCAACTTCTTGAAGTGCAGCTCTTACCAATCTCTTAGCAATACCCTGCAAGTATTCAAGTAATTGAAAATCGATGAAATGCTATAGTGAAGTTTAGTTGTTTTGAAGATAAAAGTAAGAACGCATTTCCATGGATTTCATAAGGTCTGTCGATAAATGGAGAGACTAATTTAACTGATAAGACAAACATGAACACTCACAGCTCTCGGGTTTTTAAAAACAATATTTACAGCAGCTTCATCACTCAACTGCTCCCACAGGCCATCTGATGCAAAGATCAGGAATTTGTCCATTGGCTTGAGCTTTCTAACAAGGATGGAGGGTTCTGCTGTAATAACAGGTCTTCTAAGTGGAACAGGGTTTCCAAACTGCTGAAAGATCGGATCTCTATAAAACTCCGGTTTCTTCAGGTAAACATCACCAATAGATCTTGACACCTGAAATAAGGAAAAAAAAAATTGCTTAGAACGGCATGATCATTCACATGCTCGAAAATCATGAATTAATCAACTAACTTGAGGCTTACAATCCGGTGTAAGATAAAAGTAATGTATCTTATTCCCTCAATTCATGTATGGATAGGAGCATAAAGCTCCACTTGCCTGCTAAAGCTAAGGGGAAAGAAATCATTGAAGGAGAAAAAATAACTCAAGAGAAAAGACTCCGTGTAGTTGCATAAGCTTAGCACTATATTTCAGGGGTCTGCATTTGTCGATCTCATGCATAGAAGGCATACTATTTGACACATAGCTGCATGAGACAGTACCCGAAGTCTGACCAATATATTCCTGGAAAATTTGGAATTATCACCCTTTTTCCGAATAACTTTCATTCCAATGTACAGTGTATGTGTGCGTAAGTATACCTCTCCACGAAGCAAAAGGAAACAGAAAAAGGTTGCAAGCAATGCCCATACAGAAATATGTAAATGATTTTTCTAAGATGACACCTAAGACAAGAAAGGACAGCAATAATCAACTTCACTCAAAATTTGAGTCTGCCTTAGGGTAGATGCAGAACCAATTTATTTGTCGAGCACCAAAAACAAAAAGTGAAAAAGCAAAAACGCAAATCGGGTTCACTGACAACTAGTCCTAGCACCGCTACATTCACTATTCCTCAAACTGACTGAGTTAACCTAAACTCTTATAAATTAACTTGTCACAGAATTGTACCTGGATTATGCCCTTAATCCTCCAAACTCCACAGGTGTACACCACTATATGAGAATCATCTGGATGAAGTTCCTCCACCTCCTTCCTGACTTCTTCAACTCCAACATTATGATCTGTTGACAGCCTCTCTGCAACCACCATGTTTTCCTTCTTCTCTGAAATTCTCTTGCCAAGAACAACTCTTGAGTCGCCAAGATTTGCCACATATAACACATCATTTGAAATTGCACCAACTAGACAACATGATCCAACTGAAGCAATTTGTGGCCTCAGAGGCAATGCTCGCTTCACCAAATGCAAAAACTCCTCTTCAGTAGCATTAAATGCCTTCTTCATCACATCTGCTGATAATCCCCCTTGTTCTGCGGCAAATTCTACATTGAAGACAGAAAAAGATTACGGGTCAAAGGGAATGACTAGCGGATTCATTATGCTTTCCATCAATCTTTTTAGCATACAAAGAACTGAGGTGAAAGGTTCCTAAAGTTGAATTACACTTGTTAATGATTCTGGAATAGAGATACAAATTTAGACAAATAGTTCATATCCATTGCATAAACAAGTGCAATTATCAACAACTAAATAAAAGTGTATGATAGGCGCTTGTAAGTTGAGTCGAAAGATCCATATACTAACAAATATATCCTGAAATAATGTTTAAAACAAAAAGAAAAAAGAAAGAGATTTACCAAAACATTCTCTCAGAAGTTAGAAATTGAAACAGAAAAGAAAAAAAAAAAACATAATACTAATATAAGTATTGGATAAGCAATTGATGCTTTTTGATGATTCCATTGATAGAAGCTTAAGGTTTTACCCATGCACATGTAATAAGAAATCAAAACAGGCGAACAAATTTACATGCGAAGGAAAAGGCAGGGGTATCCAATAATCTAAAAAACGACAAAGTAACGCGAAACTTTAATTTGTCCTAAAAGGAAAGAAAAAAGAATGAACGACAAAAAAAGATCTTGAAATAAAGAGCATAATTACTGTGGAGAAAAGGGAAGAGATGTTTGTTGACGAAGCGGGAAGCTTCAGGGCCGCCATGACCATCATAGACACCAACGTACGTAGCCAAAGGAGATGTAAAGACTTGGCTTTGATCTTCAAGGTTGTTGTTTGCTTGCACTACAGCGATGGAGAAATCACCAGAAGCGTGGGGTTTAAGGTCAGTGTGCCACATGAGAGAATCTCCACCAGCCCTCACCCCAAGGCAACGTTCAAGCGGCCTGGCAAGCGACCGCAACATCATCATCATCCTTAATTTCGTTTGCTCCTTTCAGTGGGTTTGCTTTTGTTGATGTGGGTTTCTGGCGACGAATGGGAAGATTTTAAGAGAGAGAGAGAGAGAGAGAGAGAGAGAGAGAGTGGAGAGTGGGGTAAAGTGAAAGAGAAGATGCCGCGTGAAGAGGAAGATGACCAAGACCCGATACCGTGCTGTTATTACTTTCCACACAACGCGTTAACAAAGCCTTAAGTTTTGTTATATTTTTTTCTTTTTGACTTAAAACTTTTTTTTGTTTTTGTTTATCGCCTCTTTAACTGCACGATGACAATAATATTTATACCAATATTTTAATGCTCAAAAACAGTCTTTTAATATTTGTAGGGTCACATTAATCAATAAATTATTATTAAATTCTAATATTTAAATTTTATTAATTAAATATTTTTAAAAAATATTTATATTTAAATATATTATTTTTATTAAATTTTAAAGAGAAAATGTATTACTTTTTTATAAAATATTAATTTAATTATACCTTAAGATGTATTTATCAATTTTTTTACTCAATTAATGTTACGAATTAAATCACGTTAATACAATAAGTGAAACACATTAGAAACTATTTTAATAAAAATCAATAATATATATTAACATGAAATTAATAACTTAGTCCTTTTAAAAAAAATAAAAAAAATCATCTTTTCTTTTTTTTTCCTTTTTTAATTTAAAACCATGAAATTAATATAATTTATTTAATATATATATATATCGTAATTATATATATATTTAGGCATATTTCACCAATATAATCAATGAATGTGCATTGGCTAGTAGCAGTAATTATATGTTTTGTTGGACGTTGATTTCCAGGGGCCGTTCGAAGATTATCAGTTTGCGTGAAATATGTGCAGCTGTTTAGTATATTTATATCATATTTATATATATTTATATATTTAATTAGTTAGAAAAGATATATTTATACAAATATTAATAAATTTATGATTCATATTATATAATTTTTAATCTATATGTATTTATATCATATTATTTTTCACTGTATTTTATATAATATTTGATTTTTTTTTTTTATAATCATATCGTGCCTCCTAAGTGTTTCATTTGTTTATTTTTTCCGTGTTATGATGGTAACGTGTATGCTAAGGCTATAGAAAAGCATGGATAAATACCAAGTTATGCAAGGACATGTAATAACTTATGTTTTAGTAAACTCTTTCCCAGTTTTTACAACAAAAAATTACTAAGTGCATCTGCTACTGTGGTTGACTCCCAAAATTTCCATCAGAGCACAAAAAAAGCAGGAAAATAAAATTAAAAAAAAAAAAGAAAAGAGAAGAAAAACAAGCCTTATGTTCTATTAACAAGTGGGGACCAGTTTTAAAGGATACTTTTTCTACAGTAGGGACAGTCCCCACAGGCTCCCAAGGGTCTAAGCAAGCCAAGTGAAACCTGTGCCCACATGGCAGCCGCGCAAGCACGTCTTCTTCGCAGAAGCTCTCCAGACATATACAGCAATCCCTTGATTCCCCTGAGATCTTTCTTTCAACATCTACCTCTTGGCCGCTGAAAACTTCCAGTGGCAGACTGTAGAGGGCTTCCTGAGTAAGACCAGGAGGCTCCTTAGTTTCTTGTAACAATTGAAACCTTTCTATTTGATGGGTTAGGTCTGTAAAATGGGAACTCTAGCTGCCAACCCTGAAGAAATTTCACTTCCCCAATCCCCTCCTGCATGAATGAACCGCAAATCATCACCTGATACATGCTCCCTGCGGTAATGGCTAGGCGGAGGTCCGCTGCTTCGCCTCAGAATAACATAAATATGTTTTAAACAATGGTTTGGACCTTGGGAGTCTACTACTTAATAGAAGACTTAACATAAATACGTCCATTACTGAATGCCACAACACAAACACAACATAAATAAAGTACAGGTTCAAGTGGTCCACATGCTTTCTCAAGCAGTCAAGGGTAGTCAGGAAACGAGGAATACTAATTTGCTATTTACAGGAAGTGGCAGAAGAAGTGGTCCAGATAGTCATAGTGGTTATTGATGTTATTACCACTAACATTACCAGAGCATAGGAAGCACCAGCAGTGGGACTTGACAGTACTGGTAGTTAATGATGCAACAACAACCACCAGTTCTGAGTAGAAAGCAGCAATAACAGCAGTGGGCCTAGAAGTTATGCTAACTGATAGCTGGGGAGTAAAAAAAAAAAAAAAAAAGCAATATCCACTTTAATGTATTCGCAGAATAGGGACTCAAAATAATGACAGATTTTCAATCGTAAAAACTTGAATTTAATCCGTTCAAGACTATAGATATATAAAATGCAAATGACTAAATTCAGCTTAACGTTTGTAAGGAAAAAGAAAAAAGCCTGCCGAAACCTGATGATTATATTAGACAATTCCATAGAATTATCTGGGGTTTCAAAGGCAAAAACAGTGTAGAAGGTTAAGTTCACTAATGACAACCCACCCAACTGACCGAATTGCTGAATCACAGTGCACTCTAAGTTAAAAAAAGGTTTGGGCTGAGTGAAATTAATCTCATCATTAACTGGCTATAAACCCAAGTCATCTTCCTAGCTGCTCTACCATGTGACACAGTAACTCTTTTCATATTGCTAAACAGGTCAGATTCCTAATGCCCCTGATACCAGACCACAAAATTATTATTTTGATGCACAATAATAATGGAGCACGATCAACTGCGGGACACTGAATCTTCCTACAGATTATGGCACAGATTGCTAGTATAATAGTTGCTTCTTTTGATTATTTTACACCCTCAACAGATCCACAAAATTAAAGTAAAAAGAGCAAATTCATTATCTGAATTCAGGAAAACTATTACAAATTTCCACATGATTCGTCTATACTACCATCAAACTTCTGAAATAAGTTATAGATGTGATGTGCTGTCTTTCAAAAATTGATACAGATTTAAAGGAAATTTGTGCCAGACCAAGAATGGCTGGTATACGTTTGGTCCAGCTAGAGCAGCAAAAACGAGATGAGTATTACAGGTAGGTTCACCATCATGGATTACAGTGGCTCCCACTTAATGTCAAAGATCATGTAGAATTATAATATTCGTGACAAATAAGAACATGATTCAATAGCTATTATAATTTACTTGGTCTCTCACTTCGACAACTAATAATAATATAACAATATGAGTTTCAAACTTGCAGAGAGATCTAGGCACCAACCTGCTTGCAGAAACAGACACGCCTCTTAGTCGCTCAAGAAGCCTAGCTCTTGCAAGCAGCACAGCTCCAGGAAGCCTCTCATTCGAACTCAAACTTTGCCTACTTGAACTGCTTACACCATCTGCATTTAAACCATTGCTCGATACAAGCTCACTGGTACCTTGAGCAAACCGCATTGATGCACGCTCATGAAAAAGCCGAAGTCAACACAGAATTAGTCAAATGCACTCAAAATACAAAATAACGATAAAGAAGGTAATGACACAAGCTCAATGCATCCAAATATAAGTAATGCCAGAGACGAAAATAAATCATACTACCATGTCTTTTGTTGTATAGATCAGTGGCCGAATTTTACGGCAAGTTACCCTAGGGTTTCAGATAAATTATAACTATTTTTCAGTAAATCAACTGATAAACTTAGCTTAAGACTATTGATTATCGGAGCAAAGTTCAACAATAAAGCATTAAATAGACAACGATTGAAGCACAGCAAATTAGTAAGACCTAATTTTTTACTTTCAAAATTAAAATTGCAATTTATTTTTACTTCCAAAAATATACTACTCCATATTTTCCTTTCATTTCCTATTTCTCAGCAACCAAATAAAAAAAATAACTAACAGGAAATAAATAAAACCAAATAAGGTAAATGGAAAATTGAGAATTTGAGCGTACGGAGAGGGAGGAGGCACGCCAGCTGAAGTGGCGGAGGTGGGGAGACCGGTGGAGAGGATCACAGCCGTCCAAATCATGCCTGTGATTGTGATGACTGAGATGATTGCGGCTATTTTAATTCCGGTCAATCGAGGACCCAATCCTTGGATCCGTATCGGTTCGGCCTACTCTCGACCTTCGAGTGTAGAGTAACTCCGAAGCGCTTGTCATTCAACAAAACGCCCTAATGGCTTCGATCTGATTTACCAATTAAGTTTTTTTTTTTTTTTCAAAAATAATTAAATAAACCCTTCAATTATATTTTGGATTAAGAAAAGGAAGAGAAGCCGCTGGAACTGGAATCCTTCGAAGAAACACAGGAGAAAATTGGTGCGGAGAAAAACCGATAGCCTTAGCTTCAGAGAAACAGAATGAAAAGATGAAAACATCAATTCTAACTTTGGCTTTATATCCTTGTTTTTTATTTTATCAGTTTTTTCTGGAATAATTAAACTACTTTAAAAATAAGAGGAAAAAAAAAGGAACAAAAGATCTCTTTTTTTTTTTTTTTTTTGTTTTAGTTGGAGAAATGGAGTTGGATGTAGCCACGAGTTGATTGAAAAGGGGAATGTTTGCACTAGCCGTTGGATTAAAATAAATGGCTAGATAAATTTATATGGACAATAGGTACTAGTCTTTAAAGATAAATATATTTTCAGGAAGTTCGCTTATTTTTGTTGTCGAGTAAATTTTATAATTTTAGATATAATATTATTATATGATATAAATATAATATTAAAATATTTTAAAATATGATATACATAAAAAATAATAATAATGTTTAATAAAATATAAATATATAAATACATAAAAATTTATATAATATAAATTATTAATATATTAAATTTATTTAAATAAGAATATAATATAACAAAATCATAACTATACCGTCGCGGCATGGTACACACCAGCATTGATGATTTCAGCTAAGGCCGAAATATTTATTCATAAAACCTTCCCCTAATTCTATTTGGTGACTAATGTTGTTTGATCACATATTTGCATGGAAATAGTGAACATGACTAGATAATTCATCGGGATCTGGTTTCCCAACATCGTCAAGGTTCCTGACCCAAAAACTCCGACCAAAAGAAGCCGCCTCGTCTGGAACATCCTTCATCACCCATTCATGGCTTCTCGGGAAGTATATCCCACTCTTTGGGTGTGGAACCCAGGTCGATGAATCTTTTGTTATATCGTTACTGCTGCACTTATTAATCTCCCGATCGGCGCCTGCAATTTTGCTCAAAGATCGAAGCTCAACTCGCCTTGGTTCTCTGCACCAATTCCAGCCATACATTAAAAACACCAAACTGCAATTACTATCAATTATTTAGCCATATAGTTCATGATATTTCTTTATTATAACATTAAACAAAATGGAAAAATAACATTACCTAAGCATTAAAATCTTAGTTTTGGCAACAGCAGCTCTTCCCATGCAATGCAGTTCAGAACTCAGAAGCAAGGTTGACCAGCGTATATGTTGAAACGAAAATGATTGTAATTAAGGCATAACCTAAGGAGTTTCGTCTTTAGTTTATATAATGCTTTGAAGTGCGGTTTCTGTACTTAAAATTATTGTATCCGAATAAATATTTGAAGAATAAGTTCGATTGTAGCATGTGGTGAAGGTTTAGAAAAAAGAAGAGACAATAATTATTTTTAAAGAAAAAGCAAGAAATTTTGTACCAAAAGAAAAAAAAATAAAAATAAAAAAGGGAAAAAGAACGAACATCGATAAGGTGTTAGAACACTTTTTTTTCATGGCTTTTGGGGGAGGGGAGCGGGGAGGAAGAATCATTGAACGATCTGTGGCTATAAAATTTGATGCTGATAGAAGCCATACTAACTGATTAAAAGTAGTACTTAGTCACAAAATTAAATGATGGGTTAAAATTTTTGATGCTTTGTTTGTTCACTTGATTGGCTCGCTTAAGGGCTTTGGAATATTGGGCGTTTTCAGCGGCAAATGGTGTGACAGCTGGATTATTATATAAGATAAAGAGTATCAGCTGGCTCTAAATTGTTCAACAATTATATAGCGAATGGGTTGAACGTGATTTTGTCTTCAGGAATAAAATCCGAGTTAGATAGTTTGTGTTTTAACTCTTGATTGAGTTAGGAAAGTGTCGAAAGTGTCTTATGTAGACTTAGGTAAAGATCAGGCGGTCGGATTGAATTTGGACTTCAATTTTAATATTTATATTTTAGATTAATTTGAAACAATAATTTTAAATTAAAATAATATATTTTTATTTAAATTTAATTATAAAAATATTAATATTAATAACAAATAAAATTTAAATTTAAATAGATGGATTTAAATTTAAAATTAAAAAAATTTTCTTATCATGATCCGACTACACCATGTAAAGAATATATGAAGGACTTTCATAGTACTAAGAATAAGGTCTATCTTTGATTCTTTCTCTATTGCCAAATCTTGGAAATGCTTGAGAAGCATGGACTCTGGCACGTCTTTGGTATGGTTCTCATCGCAAGTACCAAAATTCTCCTTCATAACACGGCTCACCATCGTGGTCGATGGTCTGAATACTATGGATAGAATTTATTCTTGGGTGTGCAGATTTAGTTCCCTAAATGTATAATCATATTTGTTAATTATTTTAAATACGAATGACACAAAATCTAAGTATTCATCTTCCTTAAGTTATACCTTCAACGGAGACAAACTCTTGGCACATAGTTTCCTAGAATGAGGAAATCTTTGTCAAAAAGTAAGATGATTTGAACTTAATAATTGTATCATCTTATCTCTATGAAAAAGCAAAATTCAAAACTGTTACTTTTTTACTGTAACTTGTGTTGATAGTAGCAGGAAAAAGCACAAAACCGTCAATTATTTCCTGACAGAGAGCTTTAACATGGCCAAAGCTTGATTAAAAATTTTACGGTTTTTAAGGTGATGATAAGTGTAACTTTATTGTCTCGAAATTTATGTTCTCAATCCTTTATGGTCTAAATTTTATCTATAATTTTTTTTTCCTTGACGAGTAAAGATTTGAACACCATGAACGACAAAAAGAAAAAATTTTTTTTAAAAAAAAGAAGAAATAGTCTGCCTTTGGACAATTGATATTTTAAAAATTAAATTTAACAAAAAATATAGTTCATATATTATTTTCTCTTGAAGGAAAAAGTTTTTGCTAAATCAGTGCCAATTGTCAAGAGCCATAGATAGTATAAACATAAAGGTCACAGCTAAAATCAATCTAAAATTATCAATTAGAAAGTTTTCACTTCAAAATCCAAATATTAGAAAAGGAATATGAAACTTAGAAGATGACCCTTGTAATCAAATTGTAGATCCAATTAACCTCCATAGGCATATTTTTTGCATACTTTTTTTTTTTTTTAATTCTAAGAAAGAAACTTTAGCCATTTATGCTAATTGAAGACTAAAAAATGAAGCCCAAAATTTCTTTTCTTGTTTAAGATATTGAGGCGAGGACTTCAGAATGTATGATTGCAATATTAATGAACCCTTGATTAGTGTAAATTAAGATTGCTTTAGAAACATATTATATATATATATATATATAAACTGCTTTAGAAACAAAGTTTTTTACATTTTAAGGACTCACTCAGCTCTATGCCCTTTCCATTTTTTGATAGAAAAGAGTTAAGAAAATATTATAAATAGTAGGAAAAATAAGTGAATTTATATTTTTTACCTTTTTTTCCCTAAATTTAAAGTTTTTTTTTTATAAAAACCTAAACTAATAACTTTTTCTACAATTCTACTACTAATTTTTTTTCCTTTATTTGTCATTCCTCCAATGAAGCATAACTTTCTTCTCTTCCATTTTTTTTCTTGGCCTTTTTTTTTTTTCTTTTCTCCGATTTTTCTCATTAGAGTACACTATTTATAAAGCAAAAAATTTTAATATTTAAAATTTATTTTTATTTTGAAAATTGCAAACATTTCATTAAAAAAAAAAAAGAAAAGAAGAGAAGGTGACAATATCCTCGATTTTGCAAAATATAAATAAGATCAAATAAAAGTTCACTATCCGCTCTCATTTTCCTTTCCCTAATGTCTTTTTCCATCAACCAGGAAAAATGATGTTGGTAAAAGATGATTTTTAATCCTTTGGCCCACGGGGAACTCCTTACAATCCAACCCAACTCTCAAATGAATGATCCAAAAACGTTGCGTTTTTCTTCGTTCATTTTAATTTTCTGAATTGCAGTGGATTGCATTTGTAGATTAACTCCTTCAAAGTTCAAAGTTCGAAGTCAAAGACAAAGAGAGGAGAAGGCAAAAAAAAAAAAAAAAACTCTCGCCATTAACGCATTTGTCCATTCTTCTTAAGCACGACCAGAAAACTGCAGAATATAGGGGGAAAAAAAAGACAAATAATAATACGGAAAGAAGAAAAACCCATCTTTGAGACAACAATTATTGGAAGTTTGAAGAGGAAATCTCGAACAAAGATCCGTAGATGAAAGGGAAATCGAAGAGCTCGAAGAGAAAGCTAGGGTTGGCAACTGCCCTTCTCTTGTGCTCACTCTCATTCCTTGCTGGCTTGTTTGTTTCCACCTTGTTCTCTCAGGTAACTCGTAAATATGTATTCATTTGAAGTGTTTATAAACTGGGTTTAGAGGTTAATTAATGCCGGGGGTTTTTATAGGATGCGCCTATTATTAGACCCAGGCTGAGAAGGCTGGACGTGGTGTATGAGGAGGAGTTTCGTGATCCGATGCCAAATGGAGTAACCGGGGAGAGTTTGATCGAATCTATTCCGTTTCAGGTCATTCACATCCTTCGTTTCTAGCATTTTTTTTTTCTGTTTTCGTGCGTTGAATTTTGAACGATGGCTTGGATTATTATGAGGTTGATTATTGTTAGATTGGTGACAAAGTTGTGGGCAAGGTCTAGAATGAAGATTTCGCTACTAATTATTTAATTTGAGTTATAGTTTTTTTGTTAAGGGATTTGATCCTAAATGCTTTCATGGGATATTTATATTTTTACTTCAGTTATAATACTTGGCTTTGGGTTTTGATGCTTGATAGCACTTAACTTATTAGTTAAAGTATTTTAATTGTCAGTTCTTTAAAAAAAAAAGTATTTTGAATTGTTGGTGGAATAGGGGCCATGAGCTAAAAATGGAAAGTCGTATTCATTTGTAATCTATGGTTAAAACCCTGAAAAATGAGAGGATAGAGATGTATGCAACTGGTTGAGAATCTGTGAGTGGCGATTTTCAAGATAGTGTGTATTCCAGAGTTAAAATTTTATCAAGGCATGTTTTCCCAGATTTAAAATGTAGCTTTAATTTTAAAGAAAACGTTAACGACACAGAACAAGGATTCTATGTGCAAGTGTTTTACATAATTCAGTGTTTGAGATATGTTAGGAACATGTTACCTTAAACTGCCCCAACGGAAGGCATGTTAAGGGAAGAGTCTTTTGACGAGCACTTCTTCCAGGGTTGCTGTCTGAAGAAATGATCTGCAACTATCCTTTTTGTAGACTAACTTTCCATGCCTGCTTTTTGTTGAATGCAGGTTTTAAGTTGGAAACCACGAGCTTACTATTTTCCCAACTTTGCAACCACGGAACAATGTGAACGTATAATTGAAATGGCAAAGTTGAATCTTAAACCATCTTTGTTGGCTTTGCGCAGTGGAGAAACTGCAGAAAGCACTAAAGGAACCAGAACAAGGTGACCTTCTATGTCATCATT
>JBBYHO010000006.1:2975937-2989478 GCA_038382025.1 Adansonia gregorii
TGTGTGTGTGTGTGTGTGTGTGTGTGTTTAATTAATTTCTTGTCGATTTTGAGTTGAATGATAATTTATAAGTCAGTGATTCTTACTAGCTGACTCCAATTAACATCAAGACCAGATAGTATCGTGCCCCTTGAGTACGTGAATGGTTTGAATTGGTGAATCCGATAGCTTGCTTTGTTGATGTTGCTTGTAAAACTTGTATTGTTGATTTATACTTTCCATGGAAACAGTTCGGGAACTTTTATTAGTGCGTCAGAAGATGAAACTGGAACCTTGGACTTAATTGAGAAAAAAATTGCAAGGGTTACGAGCATCCCGCAGAGCCATGGAGAGGTAGAGTTTCTTTTTGTGCTGAAACTATTATTACTCGTATTGCATTATTGGAAAAAGTTTAAGTAAATATGGTGGACACCGACACTATTTCAGTTGGTAGCCCTTTCCAGTTTCATTGATTTTTTCTCCATTTATTTGGCTAAAAATTTAAGGGAATTACAAAATTGGGGCAACTGTATGAAAATAAGCCAAAGAGTGTTGTGAATGGACCTCTGAAGAAAAGTCAATTTAATTTCCAAAAGTTACTTTAATCATAGTTCATAATAAGCCCGCCAAACAAATTGTTAAGGCTTATAAATTTGCCACCTTTTTGTTTGTTTTTGAAGTTTCATAAGTATCTTATCTACTTCCATGTTACACAAGAGTTATTCTAGTATGCTGCAAAGATATACGTAGTTTGTAATTATATACTATACCCTACAACGACCATGTTAATTGTAGTTTGTTGAGTCCTGTATGTTACTTGCTGTTAAAGTATAATATTTTACACAGAGAAAGAAAGAGAGGTGGAGGGATTCTTGGAATCATGCATCATAGTCAAGGTGTTTTAGAGGTCTGTCCCTAGAAAGGGAGGAAAACACTCTTCTATCATTATATCAACCCCAAGGATATAGTTAAATACATGGTCTGCATGTTGTTTTTGAACAACATGGTTTTATTGAAATGTGTATGGTGGTTGGAAATTATGTATTAATATGGCTATATATATGCTTTGTTGATTTGAACTGGGTTCACAAACCTGTGAATTCTCATAGCATCTGATGATAAACCGATACTCTGCAAATATTATCTCAGTATATTTCCTGTTTGTGTTGAAAATTTGAAATGGCAGAACTTTCCTATTGTTTATTTTTGAATTGCTCTATTTTGACATTCACATATTGCAGTCATTTAATGTTTTGAGGTATGAGATTGGGCAGAAGTATGATTCTCATTATGATGCATTCAATCCGTCCGAATATGGTCCACAGTCAAGCCAAAGGGTACAGTCTTACATGTTAACTTCATCATTAGGATTTTTTTTAATATTCATTTGTGGCAAACTGAAATGTTGTTCTGTCTGCCTCTATACTGTAAATGCCATAGTTGGATGCAGAATTCCATCGGTCTTGTTTTTAGATATGAGTTCTAAGTTGGTTAGTCTGTTTTTTTTTTTTGGGAAAAGGAGGTCTAAGTTCTATGTTTTATTTATAATAAATGAAATTTATTTTAGATCGATGATAAAACCTTTTCTCATTGTACCCAAAAAAAAAATTCTTATTAAATAATCTGTTATGCTGGTGTTTTTATATTTCCTGATAAAATTTAATTAGTAATTTCATTGGAAATTGATGCTTTAGTTAAATTGTGTTATATTAGCGGAAGTGACAAGAATGGTGAAGATCTAGGTTGCATGGACTCTTCATTGTCCCTAAAGTACTCGTGTTGTACACTTGTGCCTAAATCATATTCGGACATGAGTATAGGGATATGATATTCCAAATATATAAAAAAATTTATAAAAAATTGAGCATAACTCTATCACATTTATATTCGCATCTGACACTCACTCTCGAGTCTAGTTAACATAGGTGAAGATAGATACTATTCACAGAACTGCCTCTTATGTAGATATCATTTTTAGTCATGGTGATGACGTTTCTCTTTATGCTAGCCTCACCTTGTTCATAGGTTTTTGTTTTGACCCTTCATAGTTGCAGCAAGTTAGTACCGGATTCTTCTCGTGTGGTTTTGGTTTTTTAGTAGCATAAATCGTCCCTGCATCATGTTTTCTGTAATTATTACGAAGCCATTGTGTGAGTATCGACGCCAAGGAACTAAAACATTGTGCTTAGTTAACGTTGAAACTTTCTCTAGCAGGTTGCATCATTCTTGTTGTATTTATCTGATGTAGAAGAAGGTGGAGAAACAATGTTCCCTTTTGAGGTAGATATGGAAATGCTAACTCGCATTAACTCTCCTTCCTTTCGATATAGTAAGTGTGTATTATTGTCGAGTTTTGGTACTGACCCTATTATTTTGTTTGCAGAATGACGTGAGAATCAAAGGTTATGACTACAAACAATGCGTTGGTTTAAAAATAAAGCCACGAAGAGGGGATGGACTTTTATTCTATTCTCTTTTTTTGAACGGCACGATAGATGGGGTAATTTTCATGCTTGCAAATCAAATTTACTGCACATTGCATTACTCATGCTCCGAATCCAATATTTAAGAGATTTTTGAAGTAGATGTACGTTAACAATATCGAGGCTTTACAGCTGTTATAACACTCAAAAACGGTATCCTTTTTGATTTGCCATCGTACTTGGTGTTATAAACTTTAGGTAGCAGCAGGGAGGGTAGAGCTAAATCCTGATTGTAGCTTTTATGTATAGTAGTATTGCAGACATTCATGTGTGTTCTTTTCTCTGTTTCAACATTATTTGCAGACATCTCTTCATGGAAGCTGCCCAGTAATCAAAGGGGAGAAATGGGTTGCTACAAAGTGGATTAGAGACCAAGACCAAAATGACTAATCAAAGTCGCTGTAAAGAATTCACGCGTTATTGATGTTTTTATTTATGGTCATAAATCTCTGTTTTGGAAAGGTATAATTCTTTATGAATTCACGCCGTTTTTTTTTATTTGCTTTCCCTGTTGGCGACAAAGAATCACATGACTGATAGCCATATTAATATTAAACATGATATAAAAAATAATTAAAATATAATATAAAAATAATAAAATTATAACGTGATTATATAAATAATTTAAAATTTATATAATATAAATTATTAATTTATTAAAATTTATATAAATATAAAATTTAAGTTAAATTAAATCAATTTAAATTTTAAAAAAAAATTATTCAAATTCCACTTAATATAAGCCGGGCTGATGAATTGCGTGGCCCATATTTCTACCGTCTACCCATTTGGGCCCACTGATACTACTTTCTTCGCATCTACTTCTGTTTGCTTCGTTGTCTTGTCATCATCATTCCCTTGTTTCCCTTCCTCCCCTGCCTTTTCTTTCTTCCCCTGCCTTCTAAAGACTCGCTTCTTCCAACTCCTTCAAAACCTCAAAATCCCATTTGATCAAAACCTTCGTCACTCATCATATCATCCACCATGGGAGGAGGAAATGCCCAAAAATCCAAGATGGCACGTGAGAAGAATTTGGAAAAGCAAAAAGCCACTGCCAAAGGTATTGCAAACTTTCTACTTTCTTCTTTTTCATCTCTTATCTCTCTGGGTTTTTTCTTTTTTCATAATTCTCTTTTTGTTCGATCTATTCTTGATCATAATCTTTTCTTTGTTTTATTTTTGTTCCAATAGGAAGCCAGCTTGAGTCTAACAAGAAGGCCATGACCATCCAGGTAGTATCTTTGCATGCTTTGGTTACATTTATTTGTTAGATTTAACACTATTTTAGCTTGATCTGTTATTTTTGTCAAATAATTTATGATTATTTTGTTTCCTTATATATAACTTTCTTTGAAGTTTGTCTATTTTGGGTATTGATATAAGAGCATGTATAGCTGTGAGCATTATCGAATAATTTCTATCTTATTTTCAACTTTTGACAAAATTAGGTCCCGGAGTAATATCCATTTCCTTGTTAGTTGATTTCTGCATTTGTAGTTGAACTATTTGAAGTGGTTTATTGTGAGTGCGGAGATTGGTTGTATACACGTTTTAGAGATTCTAAGAGTTAACTGTAGAGCTGCTGACTGCCTGGTTGCCTTGCTTGGAATTATAACTGTGATTGAGGCTGTTATCACCTATCAATGCTACATTGTTGTAAAATTCTTCTTAATTTTCTTTCTTTCAAAAACTCCGAGAAATTCAACACTTTAGTTTAACTTATCTTGCAGGAGTATTGCAAATTGTCAATGTTGAAGATAAGAATCTGTTTGATTGTGTTAGCCTTCCTGAAAATTTTGTCTCTTACTAGAAAATATTATTGATGGCAAAAATTGTTTATCTTTTCTAAATATTTGTATCGCTAGATACTCTGTTGTTGTTTGGTTTGTGTGGTGTATGGTAATAAAAGAAGACTTGCAGCATGTTGGGATCTGCTCACTAAATTCTATCTTCTTTGTTTTATTTTTGGACCTTCTCAACAACCATTTCTTAACTGTGATGAGAATCCCTCAATTAGAACGTGAAGATTTACAGAATTTCTGCATTTCAAGTTTTTCTTTGTTACTACTGCTGAACTTCTAGTTTTTTTTCTGGTTTGCAGTAGTTGTAATTGTTGATCACCGATTGCTTGAAAGTGAAGCCTATTTAAAGCTTTCAAATAATCTTTCTTGTCTTTGATTTTTCATTCAGTTATTATATCTTTCGCTAATATTGTTAAAATGAGTTATACGCATCTTAGTAAGCCCATTGACAGAAGTATTACTTGGCTTTTGTTGTTGTTCACACCATTGTTGGCCTTGTGGTTCTTCCGAAATCATATCTGGTGGATGATGGTGATTGAATACAGTGCAAGGTGTGCATGCAAACATTCATGTGTACTACAACAGAAGTGAAGTGCCGGGAGCATGCTGAGGCGAAGCATCCTAAATCTGATCTGTACACATGTTTTCCTCATCTTAAAAAGTAGCCCACAATACTCGATAAAAAACTGGGAGGTTGAGACGGCTTGTGTAGCATGCATCTATCTTGTACCTTGGTAACTTTATGATTAGCTTCTCAAAATCTCTTTTCACAAGCCTGTAAACTCAGTGGTTGATTTTACAGCTGCAATTGTTAATGTTGTGTTCAGTCATGGATGTCGATTGAATCTATTTGGACTCACTGCGTGCTTGTTGCTTGATAGGGATATAAGTAATGTGGTTAAGCTTCGGTAACCGATGTTTATATTTTGCATTTGTTGCTGTTTTACTGTTTTGTTTGGCAGGAAGTATGAAAAGGAGGAAGAACGGAAATGTTATTAATCCAATGGTTAAGCTAACTTAATAATTGGATTAACAGTTTTTCATCGTCTCTAATAAACTAAGGCCTAAGACGTT
Organism: Adansonia gregorii; assembly: GCA_038382025.1. Taxonomy (NCBI): domain Eukaryota; kingdom Viridiplantae; phylum Streptophyta; class Magnoliopsida; order Malvales; family Malvaceae; genus Adansonia; species Adansonia gregorii. The sequence goes on from JBBYHO010000006.1 coordinate 2,981,276, forward strand.
CTTCAATCAGGACAGGTTAACCAGTGACAGTTTCTTTGTCTAACCTAATTGACATGTCTATGCGGTTAGTAATTGTTGCTTTTTCTCTACTGAAGGCACTGTTTCTATTATGTGCATTGATGGGTTCCATGGCATCTATCACTTTCATGATAGGAACTTTTTGCTTTTGGCTCTAGCAAGTAATAATCGCATGAAGGGGAGAGAACTTTCAAGACAGAACTAACAGCTTTTCGCTTCTAAGGCATTTACCAACAGCAATGACAGGTTTGAAGCCCTCCAAACGGGGCTGCGGCTTGATGAATAATCTATCGAAACCAATGATTAAGGTAGATTTTCGAAAGAAAATGGTACTTGGATTACAAATAAGTTTAAAGATAGGATTAATATTAAGGGATTGATAGAAAAGCTTGGAGTCGATTATAAGTTTAAAGATAGGATTAGTGTTAAGGGATTTACACAAGCTTGAAATCGATTATCTTGATGTATGTGCATTGATAGTTTGAGTTGTTACAATATAAATGTTTATTGCATTGACTTCAATATATAAATTGATAATTTATCAATCGAATGTTAAAATATTACTCCCAGAGACGAATTAGAAGAAGAGTTGCAATTTTAAATGGAGCAAGGGGATCTTATTGAACAAGTCTATTTCTTATATATTATTACTCAATGCAATTTTAATCATGATTATTAATATTTAATAAATTTTATATGTACGAATGATGTTAATGAATATATTAAAAAAATAATAAATAAAAAAACGACGGAGAGCTCGACCAAGATGGGATATGCACACTAAATGCAATTTATATAACTACGATGGACTGATTTCAAATATAATTTTATCACCCCCTTGTTTTTCTTAACGATGGAGGTAAGGATGATAAGACCAAATCCCGAAAAATATGGGACAAACATGCTAAATAAATAGAAGTGGAGGGACGTAATTGCAACGGCTTGCTTTTTGAACGCAACAAACAGGAAGTTTGGAACTTTCAAGGTTGACAGAACTTTTCAAAAGGGCACGTGGCGGAAAGGTAGAGGGAGAAGAGTCGTCGTGTCCAGCAAAAGATTGGCAACGCTTAACTCCTGGAGAGTATTCGAATACGTGTCAAACAGGCTAACCTACAACAACTTTCTGTCTCTACTCGCTGCACCTTCAATATTTTCTATCTACTTGCTGCTCTATCCATCCATTAATTAAATTAAATTATAGCAGCTTTATTTTTTTTTCCTTTCCGCGGCTAGTTTTAGAATTAATTTAACGCTGTTGAAAAGTTTAGGTTAAAAAAAGTATTTTAAAAATATGATAAAAATATAATTTAAAAATTTTTAAGTATCTAATATTATTGTAAAGTGTTAAAATATTTTAAAATATATGTTTAAAATAATATAAATTTAAATAACGAGTATAATAAAATTATTTTATTTAAAAATTAATTTTTAAATAATAAAAGTTTTATTTTTTTTTAATTTTTTTAGTTTAGATTGCCAAAACTCAATTTTAAAGGCAAAAATAAAAAGATTTTATTTGTTTAACGTTATGTTTGCTGTGAAGAACAGATTTTGACCTTAAAAGGATGTAAAAAATAATGCTAAATAGAGCTTTATTAATAGTTAATAGTAGTACAATGCCAAATTTTAGAAATTATTCTACAAAAGGGTAACTATTCATAAAATTAATAAACGCTTAAATTCAAAGTAGATCAAAATAATAGAACTAGTATTATTGTTCTTTGATTTTATTTATAAATTTAATGTTTAAATTATATATTATAATTGATAACGTATCTTATGTTTTGTGAGTTTTTGGTATATATAATATAAAGTAAACATAATTTAAATTATTAAATATATAAAAATTATAAATATTAATACAGTATGTATATTAAAAGTTTTTTTATTTAGTATAATATTTTTATCTAATTTAAATTAACTTTATAATATATATATATATTCACTGCATGAAGTAAAAGTAAATAAATTTAAAATCAAGAGAAAAAATAAAATTAAGTTCATACTTTGTTCACTTTAAGCAGGAAAAATAAAATATTATTTAGTAGAGGTAAAATTTTACAATTGAATTTTGTTTTATTTATGATAGTGAAGTGAAGATTACCTACTTTTTAGAATAAATCTATTTCTCGAAGTTCCGTACTCCTTTGTGCACCACGAAAGCGAGTACAACAAAGTTTAGTACTCGCGAAAAGAACCTAAAAAACAATAGAACTACCCAATTGCCACCACCAACCAAACAATTTCACCAACGGGCGCACCCCAAAAATTAAATTAAAAAAAATTAGCACACATTTTCTTCTCTTTTGTTTTGGTCTTCTAAACAAAACCCTCAAAACCCTTTGAAGATCAAAGCTTCAAAACTGTAGAAAGAAAAACAGCGTTCCTACAGCATTGAGAGAGAAAAAGAAATTCCAAAAGAGAAGGAAAAAAATGAGCGCTGTTTTGCGTAGATTGGCTAGCATCAGCCGCCCGTTACAGAAGCAACCATTCACCGACTTCACTGACCAAATCAACAGAATCCATCCGTTTCTCAGGAACCAAACACAGACCCAAGCCAGGGAGTATTTTCGGTTCCCAAATGTTTTACGAAAAGTTAGAGAATACGAGATCTCCCCTTCTCTTTTTACTTATTCTTTTTCTTCTTCGACGGCGGAAAAGGTTGGGATTATTGGATGGTATTTAGGAATGGTGAAGTCATGGCCCGTTTTAACAAAGAGCGTTACTTCCTCAGTTATTTATATAGCTGCTGATTTGTCTTCTCAGGTAATTTTTTTAGCTAAAAGATGGAATTTTTGTTGTTTGCTGATTAAAAGGTGAAAACTTTGTATTTGCCTTATGTTTGGGTGATGAGAAAGTGGAGGAAAAGGAAAGAAATTCCGGTGGGTTGTCCGAAAACTTCTTCACGTTTTTGGTAATGGGTTTTTTTTTTTTTAAAGAAAAAAACAAAGTGCTTTTGTGGACCAAAAGCATATGAGCCTGTATTTGATTTTGACAATTCAAATATGACTGTGAAGCAGTACAAATGCATTTCATTTCTTAGGGCATTAAAAACGTAAATGCTTCAAAGTTGTTCATCTATGCTCTAAAAATACCATTTAGTAGTTCATACTTTAAAAAATGATGAATATTGATTTGCCTTATTAGTTGTCTAATTATAATTATCATTTGACTTTATTATGTGGTATTGGGTAAAATTTAGTTTAGTTTCTTTTCAGACTTTCTTGTACCTTATAATTTCCTTTATTTGGTGGCTGTTTGCTCTTTTTGAAAAATTAACCATTATCAGGCAACTTCTAAATGCATTACTGATGAAGAACAAAAAGGACTTTTTTATTCTATTGTTTAAACTTTTTTTAAATTCAAAATTTGCTGCTGTTTATTTTCTAGTCCATTCCCTAGTTGCGAATTCTTTCATTTACTTATCATGCTCTGGTCATGGTGAGATCGGGGATTACTTGTGTAAAATTGTTGCAAATATCATGGCTACTTTCTATATCAGTAAATATTTCGGTTTTTATACGAGTACAGCTGGTGTATGCATTACATTACGGACTATAGTTTGCCTGCATTTGATTATATAACTTTGCACTTTGCACACAGGCAAAATCCTGTTTGTATGTGTGCCCAGCAGTGCCTTTGTAATTACTTGCATCAGGAGTCGGGACATACATCTTTTATCATGTTTTAATATGGACTTCTGTGGGCAGACAATTTCGATGTTATCTTCAGAACCGTATGATTTGGTGAGAACATTACGTATGGCTGGATATGGGATGTTAATATTAGGACCATCACTGCATTATTGGTTCAACTTGATGTCAAAACTCTTTCCAAAGAGGGATTTGATCACTACTTTTAAGAAAATGGCCATGGGGCAGCTACTTTATGGGCCTACCATGACTGTTGTTTTCTTCTCTTTGAATGCTCGTCTACAAGGTATGCACAATCTTTCCTTACATGTCACAAGATGAAACAGCTTTCCGTTTCTTTAGATACTCTATTGTGCTGTCCTTCCTTACATATCATAAGATGAACTCAACTTTGCGATTCTTTAGCTATTCTATGATGCTGTCTTTCCTCACACGTCATAAGATGAATTTAGCGTTGGAATTCTTTAGTTACTCTATTATGCTGATTATTCTGTCATAATTTTTATCTGTTCTACCTCATTTTTATATTTAAAAAATTACCTAATTGCAAGGCATATCGAACTGCATTCATGTATAATCTTATTACTCATGCAGCACCCTTTTATAGCCGTATTTGTGATTATATAATGGTAACTTCTATGTAACTTTTAGCCTTATTCAATTGGGAGCCATATTGCATTTACTTACACATCCGAGAAATAATTGATGACATGTACTTTGCTTAAGCAGTTGCAACGGTTGTATGACTCAGGTGAAAGTGGTGAAGAAATTGTTTCCAGATTAAAGCGTGACTTGCTTCCTACAATGTTAAATGGTGTCATGTACTGGCCCTTTTGTGACTTTATCACTTTCAGATTCATCCCAGTTCATTTGCAGGTATGGTTGATATCCTTTGCTCTGTCCCTCTGTCATGCCTCTGCATCCTGTTGTTTTATTCTTCTCTCACTCTTCCTCCACTGGCTGTGAGTGAACTTTTATTCATGAAATTTATTCTTGTTGGCATTCATTTTTGACAGCCGCTGGTGAGCAACTCGTTTTCGTATTTATGGACCATCTACATGACATATATGGCTAGTCTAGAGAAACCAGTCTCAGTTAGCAGCTGATTGATCTGCTAATGTCAACTACCTTGTGTTTAAGATCTGACTTTCTACAATGGACCAAAGATCTAATAAAAACTATGCCCTTACTGAAATCCGGTTGAGATATAGTGGTGCAAGCATGCTTAAGGCAAAGCTCACAGGGATGAATCAATTAGGTAATCATCATATTTTAGTTGTGAATTTTTGTTCCCTGTTCTTTTTTTTTATCCCCTTCTTCCGCTTAGTTATAGTAATTTTAAAATTTGGTACAAAAATCTAGTAATAGGACGGATATCATAGCATTTATTAACGACTCCAGTCACTGTTCTGAACTCTCAGAGAGTATTATTCATGAAATTCTTTTTTATTTCTCAATCTATCAGGCAATGACGCATTATCTAAAGTTTTATTGTATGGATCTATCATATTTTATACATTAAATTCTTGATCAGTCTGGTGTCGTGTTTACTTGTTGCTGGCAATATCTTTTACACTATTATCATACTAAACCTTGTTATTCCTTTTGAACAAACAAAACCATGTTATTCCTCGTTATGAAAATGGAAAATTATACTGCTTCATATTGGAAAATACAGCCCCTGAAAAAAAAAAATTAGCAGGTTATCTTTTATTACCCTAAATGGATGGTTCGCTAACTGCCTATTCCTTGATGGAAGCAGAAAAACATACTTTTTTTCCAGAATTGTGGGAAAGTAAATTTGATGTCAAGATAAAATCTGATATCAGAACACTTCTAAATGATGCGTCGTGCAAGAGACAAGCTCAAAATAGTTTCCCACATCTTCAAACATGGCCACTCTTAAGAAGAATTTGACCATAATGAAGTCTCAGAAGTAGAACGCATATTTTAATTATCTGTCAAAGAGGGCCCGAACTTTCTGCAGCAGTGTTGTTTATGAGCAGAAGACGAGAAGTTTGAAAAGAGCTATCGTGAAGTTTTTGATTCTACCTACATCATTCTATAAATTGAACAAGACTTTAAACTGGCAATCTTCTGAACAAACAATATTTATGTCGTCTCATTCATAACTCAGTACAGTTGGGAAAGGTTGAAAAATGATGAAGAAAGAAGAACATAAAGTAGATATCAACTGATGAAGAGTTGATCATTGAGATCCTAATTGTATCCAGAACTTTACATCGGGGCTGAAGCAAGTTTGTCAACTTAATTCAGAACTTCTGAAGCTGGTACAATGTCCCCAATCTCCAAAAAAGGGGTATTCCTTTGGCAATGTTGGTAGAGCTCCACAAGACGCTATCAAAATTCAAGTAAGGCTGTAAGGGTATAAATTTAATCCAAAAAATAATCTGAATCATATATTAATTCTAAACATGAAGTCATACAATTATAATTTCCTAATCTGCTATATTGCTGGTTTATGAGAGCCAAATTCTCCTCAATCTTCAAAAGTGCCAACACAGATTTTCTCAAGCTGCATATCCCAATCTTCTCCAAGGACCCGGGGATTCAGTTCCATTGCAGCACAAAAGTCCAACATGGATGCATAACAAGATTTTGCGGATTGTTGCAAGTACTTTCAAGGTAACAATCCAGACCTTAACCAAGCCAATCTTACACAGGCCTCAATCAATATTTTCATGTATTCATCCAAGCCATTATTCAGTAGGTTAAGACTATCTACAGAAACACTAATTCCCTCCATCTCCAACTTCTGCTGCAAACGACGACTCAATGATCTTGTATCAGGTAGCTCACCTTTATTTTGACATGTATCTAAGTGGTAACGAGAAAACATTAGAAAGGGCTTTGCGAGCTCCACCAAAACCTAAGGAGATACCCAGAGGAGCAGTAACTGGCCTTCTACTCTGAACACCTGGACTTCCAGCCACCTACTCAACCTCTTCTCCATCTTCCATGGATGCAACTTCAGCAGAAGGTCTGCTTCCGAGTGTAGGTAATTCAGTTTCACTCTGCTCAAGTGCCTTGGAAACTGAATCCTCGAGTACAACACTTTGTGGCTTTCCAGCTGGCCCCTAGTGGACAAGGGCAGTCCCGAATCTTTCCTTCCCTATGGACAGGAGACCTACCTTTGCTAGGGAAAGGAGGAAATGCATCCCCATAAAGTGAATGAAGACAATTTCTCTGACAACCATTTCCAACTTGGAGGTTACTTCCCACTTTTCTAATAGTTTTCAGCGGTGGAACTTTGATATGCAGGCATCCTTGATAATGGATCTAATAAGCCGATTGTGAAGAGGGATATTTTCCCTCCCAATTGTCTTAATGCAAGACTTATCAAATTCATACTTGCCAATCTGCAAATTAAACAACCTTCTTAGCTGATCAAATTAATTTAATGCTCTATGATGCCCAACCTTTCTAACAACAAGTGCTTTTAGCTCTTAGGTGTCGACACGAGCATAATTTTGATTGAGCATTATCCTCCACTCCAACTTTCCTTAATTACACTCCTGAAAATACCAACATTAAAAGACCAATTCTAGAATAGAAATTTTGATTAAAATCTAAAAATTTCAATCCAACCCATATAGCAAATCACAGCCTTCTCGATAAATATCTAAAAACCTTGATCCCAAAACCCTATTTGCACCTGCAAATTAACCATAATTCTATCAATATAAAATAAAAAAATTTTCACATCTTCAAAATTCTTAGAAAAAAACAACAAAATCCAAACATAAATTTAGCTCAAAAGGCGAAAAGCAAAATTCTATTAATTGATTAATGCTAACAGTTACTTACTGCAAACCTATACAAACAATAGAAGTTGACAAAGAAAAGGCGAAATTTGATGATATTAAAGAATTACAGAGGCAATTATCAGAGAAAGCAATCGAACTAGTTCGAAAGATTTAAGCAGTCATAATAAAGAATAACTAATACCCATTTGAGATTTCCATTAGAATCGAAGGCCCAAATGGGGAATTTAGAATTGAATTAAGGTTGAGTGAGATACGTACCAAACTCGGTTGATTCCAGGGTACAGTTTTGTGATCGATTCTTCATCTATATTGTTTTCTTATGCTATTTATAAACTACCGTACCAAACACGGCTTTGATGTATGAAGGCTGAATATTCTTAGGACAAGAAACTCCCGTGCTCTCTTTTTCATGCTTGTAAATTTGTGATGTGAAGCTTGTTAGGTGCTGGTTGTTTGCGTCTTCTTGTCGTTGCTTCAGCTTTCTTTTTCTCTTTTTAACAGAAAATGTAGTTGCCTGCACTGGAGTCGAACTATTGTACTTTGGATTCCAGCTTAATCGATGCAATTAAAATTACATTTTAATATTTAAAAATAATTTATAAATTAAATAAATATTAAATATAATTTATAATTATTAAAATATTTTTAATTTAATGGTACAATTTAATAGATTAAAAATTTAAATTTAATCAATCACAAATAAAATTTTAAAAAATACAAAATAAGTTTTATTCTTTTTTTTAT
>JBBYHO010000006.1:2991136-3005680 GCA_038382025.1 Adansonia gregorii
CTTTTTGGGTTTTTGTAGTGTATTTAATTCTCTCTCTACCTCTTCTTTCTACAAGTTTTTACGCCTTCAAATCCTCAAATCGAATTTGTTCAGAAACCCTTTTTTATTTCCTTTTTCTTATCATCCACCATGGGAGGAGGAAATGGGCAAAAATCCAAGATGGCACGTGAGAGGAACTTGGAAAAGCAAAAAGCTGCTTCCAAAGGTATTGCAAAGCTTTCTCCCTTCTTCTTTTCCATCTCTTTTTCTATCTGGGTGTGTTTTTTTTAGAGTCTCTCTTAGCTAGCTCTATCGTTGATCTTAAAGCTTTGGTTTGGGTTTTGTTCTTGTTTTGATAGGAAGCCAGCTTGAGTCTAACAAGAAGGCCATGACCATCCAGGTAGTATCTTTGCTTGCTGTGGGTTTCATTTATTTGTTAGATTTGAAACTCTCTTTGCTTGATCTGTTATTTTTTTCCAATGATTTATGATTATTTTTGTTTCCTTACATATCTAGATCAAAATTGAGAATTTGGATGAATTTCTCTTTCCAATACTTTCTTTATAGTTTCTATATTTCTGATTGTTGAAGATATTTGGATGCATTGCTGTTATAGTCTTTTTTCACCCTTTAACAAAATTAGGTCCTGGGATTAATATCCATTTCCTTGTTAGGTTTTTTATTTGAAGTTATTGCCTAGTTCCTTTGCTTGCGTGAAGCTGTATAATTGTTGAGGCTGTTATCACCTATCAATTGTACATTTGTTGTAAAATTTTGGTCAATTTTGTTCCATTGAAAATAAAAAAAAAAAAAAAAAAAAAGAAGAAAAAGAGCGATCAATACTTGAGTTTAGCTTCTCTTACATGAGCCTATGACAAATTACAAATGTTGATGAGAAGAATCTGTATGATATGTGTGAGCCTTTCTGAGATTTGTATCTCTTTACTAAAAGAGATTATTGATGGCAAAAACTGTCTACAGATGAAGCCTGTTGGAATCTGGTCAGTGAATTCTATCTTCTTTCTTTTAGATTTGTACCTGCTCGACAATGATTTCTTAACACAAGATCTTCTAGGCTGTAACGAGAATTCCCAAAATAGTTTTTCGCTTTATTTGTGGTTTGTAGTTGTTCTATTTGTTGAGCACTTATCACATGAAACTGGATCCGATTTATAGCTTTCAAATAACCTATGTTATCTTTGATTATTCATTATGTTATATCTTTAGTTAATATTTGTTCAAATGAGTTATTAAGTCCATTCTCGGAGATATGACTTGCTTTTGAATTGTTGTTCACATCATTGTTGCTCTTGACTCTGGTTCCTCCGATGTTGTTATTTGGTGGATGACGGTGCCTGAGTACAGTGCAAGGTTTGCATGCAGACATTCATGTGTACTACGACAGAAGTGAAGTGCCGGGAGCACGCTGAGGCAAAGCATCCTAAATCTAATGTATACACATGCTTTCCTCATCTTAAAAAGTAAACAATCGAAACTCATCAGAAAGAACTCAGAGGTTTGAGATAGCTTGTAGCATGTATCTAGTGTTTGTACCTTTGTACTCTATGATTTGCTTCTTAAAATCTCTCTCACAAGCCTCTGAAAAACTCACTAAATGATTTTACTGGTGCGATTTTCATATTGTGCTTGGTCATGGATGTCATTTGAATATATTTGGATATTTAGCAGTCTCTCTTGCTTGTTGCTTGGTTGGGGATATAAATTAATGTTGAGTAAAGCTTGCATAACTTGTGTTTACACTTTGCCCTAAAGCCTTTTAAAGCATTAGTTTGGTCGCCTTGCAAACTGTAGAGCACTAAAAAACATTCATCAATTAGCACCCTGTTATTTAGACTCAGGTGTGACTGTTGAAAATAGGTATGTTCAATTATTTTTAAAAAAATATTTAGAGGGTTTTTCTGGAGTGTTATAACTTATATCTTTATATTTATTTTGAGATATACATGGGAAATATATAATGTAAGAAAAATGAAGAGTGCAACATAGATCAGGATAGGGTTATGCTCCGGACAGGGTGGTTCCAGCAAAGGCAAATTCTCGTCAAACCTAATTGACATGTTCAAGCAGTTAAATAATGCTTTTTCTTTACTGAAATTCTTAAGTTACTAACTGCATTGTATGATTTTATACGGATTCCATTGCATTTAACATTTTAATGATAGAAAAAAAAAAGAGCCTTTTTGCATTCGGATCTAGCAAGTAAACACGAGAAAGAGAGGAAACTTTAAAGACAAAACGTAACAGCTTTTCACCTTGGAAGGCAACCGCATGCTTGATGGCCTCCCAGTAGGGCTGCGCCTCTGGGTCTTCATGAATAATCTGCTATGGATCCATTAAAAGCCTAAATGTCCACACCTTTCCGCACTAAAATGATGGTCGTCTTGTTTATTATTTATTATGATCGAAAAAATTTTATCGGATTATTATAAGAGAGTTAAAATTGTAAAAGAATAATCACTTAATTATTTAAATCCTGCAAACAATTAACTCAGTGCCAAGGAAAATAGCTTCTTGCTTCTGTTTTACTTCCTCGCGAGTTAAAAAGAAAAAGCAATTAAAACACGCAAGAACATCCTCTCATGCCAGTTCAGACCACGGATAGGGAGGAAGCTTCCTTCGTCTATTCTATGGTTTCAACTTTCAAGGTTCACTCAAAAAGGCAAAGCATGATAAAAGTCAGCTTCGAGTTGGTTTGGGCAGCACTTCAAGTGGGACTACTCAAACGAGGCGGCAGAAGACTGAAGGACAGGACCAATGTGTGAAGTGTGACTTCCCCCCAGTTTCACCCCCCACAGACACCTTCACTTTTAGCTCAAGTCTTTCCATTCTCAAACAGTGAAAACTCTTTCTGCTCCCCCCTCCCAAAAAAAAAAAAAAAAGAAAAACAAATGAGAAACTCTTTCATTGCTCATCCTTTTCACCAAATTGACTCACTTTTGACTTCCTTCGTGCTATCTTTGCCCTTTTAACATTTTCCTTTCTTCCTTAACTCTCTTTTTTCTATCTGCAATGGCTCCTCTTCCTTTATTTCCGTTGTTTCTTCCTTTGCTTCTACTTCTTTCCCCTGCCATTTCAACCAACTCTGAAGGTACTTTACTAGTTGCTACACATTCGTCAACTCTTTACCCCTTAGGGTTTCAATTTCCATCTTTCAATCCATCCTTGTTTGCAAAAGATACTCTCTTGAATGATGAGATGGGAATTTTCATTTTAACGTATCTTAGAACAATTAATGTTAGATGGATAAAAATGGGTTTTGCTTGTTCTTTTAGTTTTGCTATTTTTCATTTAAGCTTTTGAAGTTTAACTTGCTTTTTATTTTTCCTTTTGAAAGTTTCATAATAAAGGGAGTATTTTGTTTAAAATTTACCATTTTGTTGGTTTCTCTGGTATCAGGAAATGCCCTGCATGCTTTGAGAAGCAGGCTTTTTGACCCCACCAATGTGTTGCAGAGTTGGGACCCTACTCTGGTCAACCCCTGCACCTGGTTCCATGTCACCTGTGATTCTAACAATCATGTGATTCGTTTGTAAGTTAGCATCTTCATAATCATTTCTCAAATTTTCTGTTTTTTTGGTCTTTCCAGATCTTCATTCTCTCAATTATTTTCCTCTTTCTAGTTTTTTTTATTCTGATCTTAAAATGTATGAACTTTGATTTCCTTTCAATAACAGGGACTTGGGGAACTCTAATATCTCTGGGACTTTGGGGCCTGAACTAGGTCAACTCCAACATCTGCAGTACTTGTATTGCTCTCTTTCTCTTTCTGAAAATTGATCCGTAATTTTCATTACTCTTTGTTTGGTTTCGTTGTATGGAAAATTAATGAAATCAAAGGTACTTTAGGTTTTAAATTCTGTTTTCCATTATTTTTGGTTTGAAGATCTGCACTTTCACCACGCATGTCACTCTTGCATGTTTAGTTTCTAAGTCCCAAAAATCAGAGGAAATTGATGGACTCAAATTTAACTATATTTGTCTTTATACATCCTTTAGCTTTAGCACAATTAAGCTGTTTTTTTTTAATGCTTTCCCCCATTTGATATACTTTAACATAGTAATTAGGTGTGAAAATTTTTTAATCTCTTCAGGGAACTTTACAAAAATGACATCCAAGGGAAAATTCCGAAGGACTTGGGGAATTTGAAGGACCTTGTGGGGATGGATTTGTACGGTAACAGCTTTGAAGGAGAAATACCGAAGTCGTTTGCCAAACTGAAGTCACTGAGATTCCTGTAAGAAACTTAACATTGATCAACCAAAAAGGTTTTACTTCAAAAGTTTTCTTAAACTAATTCAGCATGCTTGAATCTATCGAACAGTCGTCTAAACGACAACAACCTAACAGGATCCATTCCAAGGGAGCTCGCTACCCTCGCAAATCTGAAAGTATTGTAAGTTTGGAGGAGATGGAAGAAAAAAATCCAAAATCTTTTTTGATGCTTGTTTCGGGTCTAATTTTATTTTCTCTTCTTGATTTTATGCGGTTTTTAATTTTAACAAAATGTTTATATTGTTAATGCAGTGATGTTTCTAATAATGATCTCTGTGGAACAATTCCGGTCGATGGCCCTTTTGCAATGTTTTCAATGTCAAGGTACCAAATCCATTGCTTTACGAGCTTCGAGCTCTCTTTGACTATAAGAAAATAAGAAGTCGACATGGTTGTACATCTCTGCATTATTCTGAAAAATCATTCTTGAAGAAGAAGAATGACAATGAGCAGGAAAAAATAACTGAGTCCTCTAAGCCACATGCATGAATGCTAGATGTAACCATTGGCAGATGCATTAGCGAAACCTGAATAGGTATCTTCAAGTATTTAGAGTTGTTTGAAATAGTAGTACTTCGGGTTTTTGTCGATGCATAGTATCATGTGCCTGCTCCTTGCGTCTGATATAGTGTGTTATAACAACATTTGCTCTTCAATAGGATCTTGAAAGTGAAGCTAATTAGCAGTAAATTTAGAGGCCTAGGATTATTTTGAATATATTAAGTTAATGAGAAAGTAATGGCGAAATTCTTGACACCTGAAACACAGGTTACCTGAATGATACAAGTTCCACGTTATGGCGGCCGAATGGTTGTCAAACCATGCCTGGCCGTTGAATGAAGCTTTATTACAAAGTCAAAGAGCAATTAAGTTTAAGACTTAAGCTAGTATGTTACGGCAGAAGAATAAGTGTTACAATCTATCACTGACAATTGTTTGCTTTCCATTTTTTGTTTCAGCTTCGAAAACAACAAGCGTCTTAATGGACCGGAGCTGAAAGGACTTGTGCCGTATGACTTTGGCTGCTGAAGAAGCTGGTGGTGCTTGTTGAAACTTACATTCGATGACTACAGAAACTGAGATGCTATGCCATATGCAGGTGTCTATGGTATAGCGGTGCGAATGCCCACAATTTTTTTATGTAGTAGTTGATAGTGGTATTCTCTGACTATATAGCCTGCAAAAATGAAATTATTTTTTGAGTTTTAAAACCTAAAAATTTTACAGGTTTTGCAGAAAATTATCTTTGTTAGAATTCATCATGATATCAATATGAATCTGCTATCTTGAACTCGAAGCTCCATTCTAAATGAATGGAGAGTAGGGGAATAGATTTGGTGATTCAGTGTATCCTTAACATGTATTTTTTTTCTCATGTTAGTCATTTAAACAAGAATTATTAAAAGTGTAAAAATCCTAAAAATATGATGCGGGTATTAAATGTGTTTCTTTAATCGTGTTTAAGTGTTTCACTTTTTATATTTATCAAACATACTGTGGTCTGTATCGTACTCTTTCAAAACTACCAAATCAAGGAGCAGTGCAGGTTCCACAATCTGTCATTTATGTTTAACTGCAATGGATTTCAAAGATAATTTACTTACTTACCCCATCATAGTTTGTTTACCCTGTGTTTTCACAAAATTTGTCAAATTCCCATGTATTGAAAAAGCCACTCTAGCTCTATAATCAGTCTGCAATGCATAGAACAAAAGACGTCATCACCTGCTATCATCATTAGCCAGTAAGTTGAACTCCAACAAGTCCAAACTAGATTTGTATACTGACCAAAACATTAAAGTGAAAAATTCAACTGGTTTTGTATTAGATTTTTGGTATTGATAATATGAATACTTACGTTCAAATCCCAAACTATCATTTCATTCAACCCAAACTATATAAAACAGCGGGGGTTCTGAAAACCAAATGACCTATCAGCCAAAATAGGGGGCTCATTAACTGCGTAAGAATATATATATATATATATATATAGTTTAGAAGATTAACAGCATGATGCAGACATTAACAGCATGATGCAGACAAGGAACAAGAAACATTTATTAAGAACTGCACCTAGATGTCTCTAAGAAAATTTGTCTGCGGGCCAGCAGAAGAATTTTTTGTTTTCTTCTGCTCAATTTGGAGTTCAGATCCCCACTTCGAGCTTTGATTAGCAAAGGTAAGACAATGACTCCATGAAACCAGAGCTGATTTGCGTGTGACCTCATCAGATTCGACAACCTACGCGTGTCCCAGCCATCTATTGAGAGAATTAGCGGTGTCATTTTATTGAAGAACTGCATCTAGATTTTCTCACAGACGTGCATTGGTCTATCCCAGTTTGACCGTTCTATAGTCCCTGGAGAAGCAGAGTTTTCTTTGCTTTCCCTCCCTTTGGAGGTCACAACCTCACTTTTAGCTTGAGAAGAAAGGTAACACAATGAGTCAGCCATGAAACAAAAGAGGGTTTGCGTGTAACATCATCGGATTCGGCTTCCTGGGCATTTAACTCATTGAGAACCATTATCTGGCCAGGTTCTGGTAGCTGGATAATTAGTGGTGCCAAAGACTTCTTTAGAGCTGGTAGTACCAACATAAACGAGTAAAAATGCTAATACTATCTACCAAACATCTTAGTCATCAAATATAGACAAGCAAATATCTTTTCAACAGCATCTAGTCCGTGGACGTCTGGTTCTAAATTGCAACATATCATGGGTAACGTTTTGTAGAATCCATATATATATATATATATTTGTTTAATTCTTAACAACTTCGTTACATGCATTTGAAATCAAGTGGCACAAATGCAACATAAAAAGCAATGAAACAACTACCAACATGGAAAGTGAACTAGCTGTAGAACTTGTTTGATCTAGTCAAACCCTTTAAGGATTAAAAAAAAAAAAAGAAAATAATGGTCAAAACTTGCCTCTAATGCTCCACAAACAAAAGAAAAATGCAATTGTTTACCTGCATAGCAACGAGGGAAATTAGACGCAAAAGCAGGTCTTGGATTTTTTTTTTTCAAGGCTCCGACCCTCCTCGCCAGTTCTTCCACTCATCAGCCTTTAAAGTAGAAGCATCTCTGCAGAGCTTATTGGCTTCATCAATAAGACAGTGAATGCAATAAAATGTTTCTGGGCTACCAGCAGGAAGTTGTCGAACCAAGGCTGTAACTCCTGATGCCATGCCCTCAAAAGGAGTAATGCCAGGATATCCCTATATTCATAATAATGAAGAGATTAGTCCCACAGTAATGTGATAACATGTTTCAAATATCTCTATACTCGGTATCAGCAAATTTTATGTGCCTCTAAAGATCTCTGTATGTAATAAAAAAACAAGTTGCACCTTCAGCAACACTCTTTCATCCTCAGAGTCCTTTCCCGAAGACATGAATGCTACAAACATAGAATGCGAGGCTCGAGCCACTTTTCCATTTGGATGTCCCGTATATTTAATCACCATTGTTACCAGGAATCATATTTTAGTGTTTTATATGAATAATATGCTCTTCCAAGTTAATTTTTTGGTGACAATAAAAATTCATATTTTAGTAAGCTATATCGCTAGCCTTATATACGTCACATTCTCGAAATAATACAAACAGACATATTTAAGTGTTGGATCGAGCTCGAAAGTCTTACACGATATTTAAAAATTTTGAATAAAAATATTATACACATAAAATAGGTTTCGATAAAAAAATTAAGTCTGATTAGAAAATAGATCGGGCCTTGAGCTCCAAGTTCTAAGCCTGAAGTCCAACCCAACCAAATAAATCCCACACCGACCCATGGGGCTAAGCAAAAAATTGAAAAAAAAAAAAAAAAGATAAAAAATTAATTCGAACCATATTGCTCTATTCGATTACTATTTGAATTTATTAAATTTGATTCGATTTTGGTTCGAATATTAATGATATATATTCTGTTTCATTCAGTTTTTGATTCACAAATTAAAAACTCGCAATTATTTGGACTGAATAGGATTATATTTTTGTTTAATTTTTAATTTTTTATAATATAAAAATAAATATTTTATTTCTAAATTAGTGTTAAAAACTAAAAAACACTATAGAAAAAGTTATATTTTTAAAAATTTTTAAAAACCCAATGAATTAAACCGATTCAAACCAGTAAATTTTGGTTTGGATCAGTTTGGTATTTTAAAAATCTAAAATACTATACATTAATCGTAAATTTTTGTAAAAACTGATTCAAACCGTTATCACCTCTATTGACCCATGAGCACCTCTAAATACAAATTTCTATGATGAATTCTATGAGTAGAATTGGGTTGAATTTGAGTCGGATTTAAATTTAATATTAATATTATATTTACTTATTTAAGTTTAAAACTTGACTTTTGGTTTAATATTTTGGATTTTAAATTTTTTTAATTTCGTTCATGTTTATAAATAAAACAATATCCCTTCATATTATTTTTTAAAAATAATAAAAAAACTTATTAATTTTTTAATTTAATTTTTATTAGTTATTAAACTTTAAACATATGTAATTTAGCATGTTTTCTAATATTTATATTATAATATTATATATCTATTATTTATATATAAATTAAATAATATATAAATATAAAAATATTATATATGTTTTGTTCTTGATTATTAAATATTAGAATTAAAATTCGATTTTTTGAAATGGACTTTCGTTTGGGCTTAATCTATTTTGCAAATTTAATAATTTTATTCAACCTTTGAAATAACGGACTTATAAGCTGGGCTATTCACACATCTGGGTCACGGATCATATTAATCGGCCTAAATGGGACAACTAGACCAAAACTATACTGGCATGCAAGTCGGTGCCCCGCCCGCCTAATAATTTCTAAACTAGGGTTTCTTCGGCTCTGCGCATCATGGTGTATATATCCTCTCAAAGTAAACGCCTCTGCAAAATCTAGGTTCTCAATTCGCTATCCAACGGTCCGGCCTCCTTTCTTTCGCCTTTCCAGAGCTTTTGTCGTGGAGAAACTAATCAATCATGGGTCACTCTAACGTCTGGAACTCTCACCCCAAAACCTACGGCCCTGGCTCTCGCGCCTGGTAACTGCTTCTTCTCTCTATCTTTCCATTTTTTTTATTTGCTTAGAAATTCCAAAGAGACGCTATTTTTGTTAACTGTTTATCATACAGTATTTAGTTTTCTGCCAGATTTTTTTTTTGGCATATAATGAGTTCCTGGAATGAAAAAAAATTTTAGATTGTTGATTTTCGAGTGCGGGATCCGGTGATATAGCGTTTTGATCTTTGTATACAAGGGTTTTTACTGAGAGGGGATTTGATTAGTTTAAAATTGTTGTGAATTATTTGAGAGTACCATACAAGTTCTGTTTTTTGGTCAAATATGGTCTTGTCTTTGGTTTAATAATTTTGTTGTGCTTTATGTTACAAGGACTTAGGGTTCTTTCGTTTTGTTTGGTTTTTTGATAGTCGTGTGTGTGGAAACCCCCATGCCATCATCAGGAAGTACGGTCTCATGTGTTGCAGACAGTGCTTCCGTAGCAATGCCAAGGAAATCGGATTCATCAAGGTAGTGCTAGGACCTCTTAGATCACACTCTTCTGATGGTTTAATCATTAATGTTATCTTGATCTTACTCTCAATAACTTGTTTATATCAACTGTTTCTAACCTCTGGGGAGATTCTTGTTGTCTCTGCAGTACCGCTGAAGAATTGTATACAGCGCGGAGTAGGAAGGACTTTGTCCGAGTAGGAGACATTGTTATGTGGTTTATGAATGTGAAGGAACTTTAAGATGAAGTTTTGTTTATGAATATTTTAAGTGATGAACTAAGAATACTTTGATGTTTCTTAATGAAGTAATCATACTGTTTTAATTCCTATCTTTATTGTTAAGTTTGATATTAATTGTCTTTGATATGTGATGATCTTGTTGATTATTGGCATTTTCATGTGTTCTCTAAATGGAATTTGAGATTGGTTTAAGTTATTTATTCATTTCAGTTCACAGAAAGTGAAGTTTCGAAGCCTTATTATCGGATTTGATGTTGTGTTATAGTGTTAGATCTAGATTAGTAGTCCATGGAGAAGCTCCATATTGATGCAGTGCATCAAATCTGCTACTTTGGTTTGGATTTTGGAAAAAACCAATAGCAATGATTGCTTACTCATGGAAAGTGGAAACCGTATTTTCTTATGTATGATGATGCTGCTGCTGCTTTTTACCATTCAATGTGAGCATGTCTCGTGGATTTTTTCATCATCTTCTCTGGTATCGATATGCATCAAGATGATTTGTAAGTCTTGAAATGTGTTTTCCTACCTATTTTTGAGTGATGCAAGTGGCAGGCTGGAGACACCTCCTCTCCATGACAATTATACCGGGGCTGGGGTTTAGCAAGGTTTGGTTTGCATGAAGCATAACTGTCATGTCAATGGTAACTACAAGGCATGATTTTTGCAAAGATGCAGTACTTGTTGAGTAAAACTTGAAAGTAATCAGGCGGCATAGGCTGTTTCTTCAAAATTTAGTAGTGCTTTTTCTAACTCTGGTCTGAAAGGCCTACAAAGCACCCTAGAAACAATTAGTAGACTTGTCGCATTGTGAGGGCTTTATCAACGCCCATCCTAATCTATGCCCCATACCATAGCTTTTCAATTTATTTTTTATTTTAACCATTGGGCCTTATGAGCAGCAGATTAGAAAAAAAAGCCATTAGGCCATGAGGACATAGAAGAATTGTAAGGTCTAATTTTGAAAGTTTATATGTCCTGTAGTTGCAGCTCTATCTATCTAGTGATTTCTTCGGTTTTGTTTTTGACTAAAGATGAGATTTGTTCAAAAATATTTTGTTATTTAAATTTAATTATAAAAATTTATATATAAATATAAAATAATATTTTAATAATATTATGACACTAAAATGGGTTTTTTGGTCCAGTCTGATTAGAGCCGAGTTTAGATTAAAAAAATTTAAAATTTTATGATTCGTTTTATGAACGGATTTATTTAATCTATTTAAGAGTATTAACAAAATCTATCGAGTATGAGGGTTGACGGTTTATTAGATCATTCATTTATAAGTGGGTCGGGTTACGAAGTGCGTAAAGGCCTGCTGCTTTTTCTTTTTTTCTCTTTCTTGGGGTGGGGTTTTCTGTTCCGATCAGAACAATGTTCTTTTTTTTTTTGGTAGAGGAACATTGGAATTGGCTGATCCATTCCGTCCTCATGCTTTTTTCATTTGTTTTTAAATGTTGGGATTGAACCCAGAAAAGAACTTGTTCTAGTGGATACGATGTAATCTACCAATCAATCAATAATCATCGCATAAAATTGAGGTTTGCAATTTAAATTGGCTGTTTGTTTCTTTTTTTTTGGGGGGGGGGGGGGGTTTCTGATTGGATTAACTAACTGGGTTTTCGTTTTCACATTGATTCAACGAAGCCCAAATACTAGGTATTTCTTGGCAACCAAACTTAGTACTAAGACTATCATTGTTTTGACTCACTTAACTCTGAATCCGATGTCTTATTTTCCCGAATAAATAGTTACTCCAATTCACTTTTAACTCAAGTACTGCATTTTTTTTTGGGCCAACTTTAAGATTTGAAAATGGGGGATTTAAATTCTATCTTTTAATTAAAAGAAACATCCATCAATCATTGAGCCAATGCTAGGACGCAAATAGAGTAGATTTTATTTACTTCAAACTCAAGTATTTGCAAATGATCTTAAGGTTGCAGTTGGCAAAATAAAGAAATTTCATAACGCAAATTTCATGTGCAAGCCTCTGGACGAAAACCTCACTGCTTTTTCGGCCCTTTGACTAAACATCAGCAATCTCACAGTGAAACCAACGAAACCTGGATGTCTCCTTGTACGAGAGATAAGCTATCAACTTCACCTCATAAGGTGCCAGCTTAACGAAGTTCCTTTTTTTTTTTTGTTCTTTTTCCCGATATGCAATGAGAGATGAGATTAAGTTTTCATAGTTATACCTATACATATGTGTGTGTACATATAGTAGTTTAACTAGATTTAAAAGTGAGTGCATCAAAAAGCAAAAGTATATGCAATAATCTATTTTTCACCAACCCACTTCCACTAAATTTCATCTTCAAGCTATAATTTTTGTATCCTCTCTTTGTCTTTCTTTTCGAATTTCAAATCAATTCTCTCAATCTTAGATTTCTAATTCGGATGCCTCCTCAAAATCCCATCTTCCATGAAATTAGTTACTGAAACTTTTTAACTTTTATGTAAATGTTAATAAGGCTGGGAGATCAGTCACAGTAATGGGATAACGCTTTATCGATGGCTCAAAGAATTCATCAATGTTGATCTCTCTGGTCAAATTACGTTTGTTGCTTGGATTTTCATGAAATTCCTGCACTGATTCAGATCAAAGCTTTTGTCTTTTTAAAGTTGTTAAGTCAAACCAGAAATTCGGGGGCGGGGGGGAAGAGGGAGGAAAACTCTGCTATAAATCTGGTGCAGATATTGATTTGGAATACCAATCTGTGTTCTAATTTCAAAGGCACATGCTGGAGAGGATGGCATTTTAAACTTGTTTGAGAATTTATGCATGTTTTTAGTACTGTTTATTAGCGGTGTTGTCCTTTATTCGTGGTCCATTTTTGAACGTTAGAAAAAACGGATGAGAAAGCACATGCTTAAACTTTGTTGGTAACCAATCACAAATTCTTAAAAACCCTTCGAAAAAAAAAAATGTTGTTATTCGTTTTGAATCTTTGGTCCCAAGGAAAAATCATCAAACTTTGACTAAAGTTAAACTAGGAACATGCTTCTGCGCGTGCAGAATCAGCCATTAAAATATTGTGACAGATGATGTGCGGTGATGCACCTTTTTTAAATGTGAGGTGGAAGTGGAAAGGAGAAGTAATGTTGGGAAAGCTGTGGGGAGCGCCGCAGCCAGACAAAAACCTCTTTTCACTTTTCTTAAGTTTATAATCACTTAGAAAGTGGGCTAACTGATAGATCTCTACTCCCCAATTAAACCAATTATTTCTATGGAGTGTGACTTAAGTCACATGGCTTGCAAAGTTTCAACTATATTGCATCATGTCAAGAGTCATAGTATAGCCATAGCTTAACAACAACAACAACAACCACAATATGCTGATTAAAATTGCAGGGTAAAGTCAGCTAGAAAATGCGGGTTCTTAGCAGATTCTTCAAGTCTTAATTGTCGGTTAATTTGTTTAATCATGAACTTGGTCTAAACAATATATACTTATTTATGCCTTGTTTATTTCTTTTTATGCAAACAAGACAGTAGGAGAATAAGAAAAAGAGTTGCGTATATTGAAATTCGAACCCAAAATTATTAGATATCACTTTTTAAAGATATTTATACGAAACAATCCAATTAAGCTTTAATCTCTTTTTGTTTTTCTCTTCTACTTGTAGCCTCCTTTTTTAAGTTATTCCTTCGCTAAATTTGGAAACTTAATTCGTTGTAAAAGTGCATGAACTGCAAAGTTCAACCAAGAAAACAACCAAAAGTTGGCCGTGATTTTCAGATTTGGTGTTTCTTCTCCTAACGACTAATGCTATGGCTTTTCGCTTTTCACTTTGGATGTTTTACTCTTAACTACCACTGCTTTTTTAGTTTACCTTAAACATATTCATAATTGAAAAGAAAAAAAAGAGGAAAATCTTTGCAATCCATATCGTGCTATTAATATTTTAACTTACGGTTATCGTGCATGTAAAATTTTTAAATGATTTAATATTCATATTATATCAATTAAAAATAATTTTTTAGATATTTATAGGTTAATTTTTTTTACATAGAATAATAATTATTTAAAATTTAACGTATATTATGAATATGAACAAAGTATAAATATAACTATCATAATAAACAAATATAAATTATATAAAAAAATTATAAAAATATCTAAAACTATATTAATTTTATAGTAAAACTAGTTTCGATTCGAGATTACTTCGAAAAATACTTGGCCGCTAGATGTGAATACGAGCAATTCCGATATTTTGTACCATTGACTTGAAATATGAAAAGAAATATCGATTCTACATTATATTATTTATTCTTATTGTTATTAATTGAAAGTAGTTTGATATAGTAATCGAAAAAACTTTATTTAATCTGCAGAATATAAGGGGAAGAAAATAGTAATAGAAGAGGGCATTGATGTAGGCCTTACAACCAAATACAACACCAAAGGATAAAATTAACATCATTGAAACAACCTTTTGTTTTTAAACACATGGATCATGGCACCATTTTTTTTT
>JBBYHO010000006.1:3027487-3053618 GCA_038382025.1 Adansonia gregorii
GAATAATAAAATTAAAAAAAAAAAACTCTAGCTCATGGGAATGTGTTGGTTGTGGAAAAAGACGTCTACGCTGTATTCAACTTTGACCCACACGTATTCCTTTGAGAGTTAGTTTGATTTGTTTGCCCCATATTTGCCAAACCCCCAGCATCAGTTCACTTCCAAGTTGATCGTTATGGGCCAAGGGCCCAAGTAGTGGCCTTTGCCTTTTTCTTCTTTTGAGGAAAGTTCTACACTCTGAAAAGGAAAGGATGATTAGGGCTTCTAAGTTTCTTAATGCGGAAAACCCAATAAACCTAATACCCCCCTATGTCTTTGACACTTTGGAAATGAATGGCCCGAATGGTTTAGGGAGTTTAGTCATTATTATTATTTAAGTGTTTCACACCATAAAGAAACGATAATGGGACATCCTTCTTGCCTCCAATTTAACATTCATATATTAATATATTTATATTATATTTTAATTATTTTTTAGTTATAATTATATTATATCTCAAATTATAGTATTTATCCAAATTCACAAACCTCAAAAGGCATCTCTATTTTTTGCAAGGCTGGAGCAAGAGTGAAGTTAACAATTTCGTATTAAGAGTTGGAATTAAAATATAAATTTTAAGACGTTAAAATAAAAAGTTTCGGCTATTTTTTACTTGAAAAATTTAAAAATAAATGAAGCCGGAAGCCAAGGGAGGCCTCTGCTTGCCCCCTAACTTCGCCCTTGCTGGCGGACACATCCCTTTCATATACATTAGGTAATTTGTCTTGCTTTAATATCCACAATCGAAAGTTATATAGTTGACAAAATATTTGCAAATGGTGGATTCAGAACTGAGAAAAAGCTGAAACGGCGACGCCCTTTTAAACGAAATTGGTGGATTCAGAACTGAGAACGACCAAGTTAAGCAGCCCGGATTGCATCGAGTCGCAACCGAGCAATGATTCCAACCTGTCTTCAGTACATTAAAAATAAATTAAAGAAGTTTCCATGCTGAAAGGAACACATTAAATTAGAATAATGTTTGCAAGAATTGGTTCATTTCGCAGATAAAATTAGTTAAATACGTATGTACTTGTCTAAATTGTTACTTTCTGTGTATTCTACTATTTTTAACAAATTCTGATCTAATATTTTTGGCCACACTGCCACTTCCAATTTGCAAAGGCAGCAACGACAAGCATCCTAAAGATTTGGTTAATCCATTCAATTCAGGACGTCTTCACTATTCCCTCAAAAAAATGCTTACGTACTAACTAATTTTTTTCTTTCGTAGCTAGCTAGCCTGCTGCCAAACTGGAACGCCGTCCCTAACAGTCTCGTTTTCTAGATTATATGTAGACCGTGAAACCAAAACATTAATTCAAAAACCGAATGTGAAGGAAGGTTGGGGGGAGGGACGATATTGGTCGAATTACCGACCACCCCAGTTTATTTCATTGGAGCAGCAATGGGGATTCATGAATCATGATGCATGACTTATATTTTTCTGCTTTTAATGTTGAGCTTTTGATTATTTTATAAGGCTGCTAATTCTTTTAATAATCCACTTTCGCCATAATACATAGATTAGATGGCGACAGGTCTCTTGATCAAAAGGCTGCCTGAGATACAGTTACAAAAAAAAAAAAAAAAAGCCCAAGCTCATTTCCATTTGTTTGCCTAACTTTGAAAGGTATAACGAACTGAATTAGAAGTTAGAACTTAAAGTTCCATTTGAATGGATAGATTATCATTTCAAGGTTCCAATGCGGTGAGAACCTTTGCACATCCACAAGATCAATATAGGATTCAATCAATAATAAAATTATGGTGTGTGCATCTCATTACTTTTGCCATATTTCTTAGTTCTCTTCTTTTTGCTTTTTTTTCTCTCTTGTTTTTATTTAAAGAAAAAAGTAAACAAATGATTATATGAGTAAGATAAAACATACACATCATTGAATTAAATACTATTATGTATTTTAAGTTGATAAAAAAAATCAAGTATTAAGTAATAATTTTATAGGCTTTAAGTAGAAAAAAAGACCACATTTAGACCGAGGGAGCATACTAACTAGTATCACTTAATAGTCAAGACCACCATTTATCGCTTACAATAGATAAGAATGTATTTCATATCATCTAAATTGATAAAAAAACATTTAATAAGTACTTAAGATGGCTTTCGTGCCATCCGATATCATCTTTTTGTTAATTAATATATTGTGAATTGCAAGAAAACCCTTCAGCCAATTTGCAATAACATCGCTTTCAATGGGAAAAAAAAAGAGGGTATTACATCATCGATATAGGCATCTTAATTGAGAAATTAAGAACGGAGCATGTGGCAAATAAAAAGGATTAATACTTTAATCGAACAATTTTAAATAACAATTGCAACAACATTAGAAACTCGTCTCATTCTGAATTTTGACATATACGTATATTTACAGTTAGAAGAATAAAAATTAATTTTTAAAATGTTTTAAAAAAAATTCAGAAATTCGTAAATATTATTTTTATTAGTGTTATGTTTTTAATTTATTTTACAAGAACATGAATTATGTTATAGAGAGTTTTGAAACTATCTCCTAGCGAAGCGTTACTGTCTCTGCACATGTTCTTTCTTTTTTCAAGCTCTCTAGACAAAGCACGCACTCCGGTTGATGTAATTTTCTCGTTCTTATCCGTAAAAGCTTCTATAAAAAGTTATAATTTTACTTTCTAGATTACTCCAGAAGAAACAATATATTCTAATTCTAGCATCCCTTGTTTTACCAGATAAGTTGAAAAACATGCATTCCTTTGGAAAGAAAATATAATAATTATGGGATTATGGTGTGGCCCTTGATCATAACACGCCATGCTAGGTATTGGATCGAATTCGTACAAGTAGAAGACTTGTTCAAGCAAAGTGAGTAAAGCTCTGTTAATTGCTTCTTATTTACGTAGAGAAGTAGGACGGTGACAAACAAACCCCCGAAGGAACGTAACTTGAATGTTTCAGTGCTCGCCGTGTAGGAAAATTTCTTGTCTCGACATAATATAAGCCTTTTGACGGCCGCATTCGGTGGGAAAGAAAATGGCTTGGGTGGGTTGAAAGACAATGACCACTTTTAAAAGGGGGGAAATAGTTGATCAAGATTCGATCAATTCTCGGCGTAAATTTATGAAGCAAAATTGATAAATTTTTGTACTATATGCACACAGTTTTGAGATATCAAAGTGCCCAATTCCTGACTT
Organism: Adansonia gregorii; assembly: GCA_038382025.1. NCBI lineage: Eukaryota > Viridiplantae > Streptophyta > Magnoliopsida > Malvales > Malvaceae > Adansonia > Adansonia gregorii. The sequence goes on from JBBYHO010000006.1 coordinate 3,030,711, forward strand.
GTTTGGAATTAATTTAATAGCCGTATGTAGCTAGGCAGGGTATCTAACATGTCACAATGGTGTCTCTAAAGGGCCCAAAAGCCAAGCAACAAGTGTTGAAGAAATACGTGTTTATATCATCACTCATGATTATGATCCATTGATCCTGGCCAACCATGTGCATTGAAAGCATTTAAACCACGTGGGACGACGGATTGCTATGGGCTGGGGCTGGTTTTTCATGTTTGTAAGTACTACCGTCGTGGCTGCCGACCTCTTCCCTGCTGTCTCTTCGCTGTTCACACGGGACAACCTTTGCCCACTCATTCGCTTGTTCATTCAACTGGTATTTTTTATTAAGGGAAAAAAGAGCTTTTCTCTTGGCTTCACTGAGATAAATCGAACATCCGAAATGGGATATGTATGGCTATTTAGCAGCAAAAAGATACATTCATTCAATCCCAAAAAATAAAAAGTTTAAGTGGAAATATTTTCTTGAATAAATGAATTAATGAATTGCCAGCAGCTGACTATCAACAAAGAGAGCTCACAAATAATGAACAAATTCACTGTAAAGAAACAACTCATCAAATACAAATCTCAGAATCAATGGAAAAAATTTGATAAATAAAATCATTTTATTTAATTCTACAAATCCTAAGCAATCAAGAAACGCGGTTTCTTGGTCGGCAATGGACTTTCAACCTCTTGCTCTGCATAGATTTGACTAAATCTTCCATCTTTGTTTTCCACGCAGAACTCTGGCAAAGCGGGCAAGTTCAGGTCAAAGTCAAAGTCGACACGATGGCTTTGGCTCAACGCGCCGCCGTCCAACGACGTCACCCCACTAACGCTAACGCTACCAGTACCACTCTTGTTACTGTTGTTGTTGTTGTTGTTGTTGTTGCCTCCATCGTAGTGGCAGCGTTTATGGCCTCCTAAGGCTTGGCCTGTAGGGAAAGTCTTATGGCAGATGGAACACTCATGGGCTCGACTACCGGTACCTCTGGTGTCGCTGACGGTGGTGCTGCTGGTGATAGATGGATTATCAGTTTTGGTGGAAGCAACTGCGTCGGTGGAGGGTTTACGGTGGCTGGCTTTATGCCCACCTAGAGCTTGGTAAGAAGGGAAAGCCTTACTGCAAACACTGCACTTGTATGACAACTTTAAATCCGGCGGAGCAGCTGCCGGTACTGACGATGAAGAAGAAGAAGAAGACAGACGAAGATCATCACCACGGTTGGCAGCGGCGTTTTTACCGTGGTTGGTGGACCCACCGCCACGAGCTAGCATGATAAGACAGAGAGCAAGGTATTCTTCCTCAGTCGGTGCAGGAGACTCTCCACGTGGTCGCTTTGAACGTTTCCCTTTCTTCCATGTCTCGAGATAATCGCTGTCGATGTCGTCTTCATATTTGTTGCTGAAAGGCGTAGCTATGGTGGTAGAATTCAGAGCTTCAAGAGCCATATCTTCAAATTGAATCCAAATTTTACAAAAAAAGATGGATGGAAAGATAGAAAAGAAAGTGATCCCCTTTTGGTGTTTTACTTTTAGGGGCTTTGAGAAAGTGAGTGACAAATGGTGCGGAGGAGAGGGGTTTATATATAGAGATGAGTGGGAGGGCTTGAGTTGGTAGGAAGTGAAGTCGGTCAACTAAGAGGAAAGAGGTGAGGAGCTGCTGGCAGCAGCTAGAGCTTGAGACTGAGCTTCTTTTTGACAGATTGATTACATATGAATGCTTCCAAGTCAAAACAATGCTGCGCCTGCGCTTGCTTTCAATTTTACTGCTTCTATTTTAACCTACTTTCCCTCTTATTTTTATTTGGAATTGGAATATCAAAACTTATTTGAAATTCGATTTTCAATTCAAATAAAATTTCTTCAATTGTGTAGATATTCAATGCAATTTATGGATAGGTTCTCCGTGACTATTAAAGAGTATAACAAACTTAAAAATATATAGTGGACCTTTGCTCATTAATTATATTAATGACGGTCACGCTAAAGTAACCTACATAAAAAAATAAATATATCAAATATAATTTTTAAAAATTTATATATGATATATTAAAAATGTAAACTATTTATTATTATTAATAAATTAATCATTAAAATTTTTAAAAATAAATATAGATAATTTTATTATTAAAAAATTTAATTTATTAATAATATATATACTATTAATATATTAAATATAAATTTTAAAATAATAACTAAATAATCTTTAATTAATATTTATTCTTTATTTTCGTTAAATCTATTGGGGAAAAATACTTCCAAATTATTAGGAAATATATTCGTTATAACTGTAAATCCCTTTTGCCTTTTTACCCAATAAATCACTGTTGCACCAGCGTCCGTATTTTGCGTTAATTAATTAGATTCCCGCATTCCTTCTTAATTTCCTTTTTTTATTTTTCCCTGAATGATGCTCCGCGTTGAAGGCTTACTGGCCAAACAAAAAATGTTTAAAAACATTTTAACTTGGCTGAAAGATGGCAGCTCGGCAGTTGGCATCTTATTCTCTCGTGACTTTCCCTAATTTTGTGCTCGTTTTTGGCAGTCCAACATTTGTTGGTTGGCGTGGACATAGGAAAGACAGCTAATTCCTGAGAAACATCCATTTTATTGGCCTATGGCCACGTGTGAAACTCCAACACCGGTCTCAAACCTCCACACCTCGCCCCTAATGATTATATCTTATTCTTCCTTGCTTTCTAGAATAATCATCGTCGGGTCTTCTTCACTTTACCTTCCATTTGCCAATATTACCCCTTTTTGAATTTTCAATGATTTTTCAAACACACGGGAAAATTAGTCTTCAAAGGACAAATCCATCTCTTTTTTTCCGCTGTAAAAATAATTTCAATAAGATTGTTATTTTGTAATCTAACTATGAAAATTCACATGTAATTCCTGATATATTATTCATTTTGATTTGATTTTTTTATTCTTTTATAATTTTAAATTTATGTATATAATAATGGATTTTGGCATAATTTTAATGTTAAATTATAAATATAACAACGACTTAGGATTAGAACAATTTAGATTTAATAGTATAGATAAGATATGATTGTACGACATAAAAATAATTAAAAAAAATTAATATAATAAGATATATAAAAAAACTAGTACAATACACATATATAAAAAATAATATAATTTAATTATTAACATATAAAAATCATATAAATATATATTATTTTAAATATATATAAAAAAAAGCAAATGATTTTGTACCTTTGAAATTTTATTCCAATGTTTAAAATAAATTAAATAATGATTCTTATTGTACATTAAGAAATCAAAATAGTTGGTTTTGTAATAAAAAAAAAAAGATTTGAGCGTATTTATGTAAAATCAGTATGAGTAGGATAGAGTCCATTAGTGGAAGAGCGTGGGGAAGCTGTACGCAGCGTCGAATACGTGAGAACCGTCAGGCCACACGGCACGTAAAGGGCCTTTGATCATCAAACTTACACGTGGCACTTTTCCGTTCCTTTTTGAACTACTTTCGCATGTTGTTACATAACCGACAAGTAACTTTGACAAGATCCACATCAAAGCCGTCCATTTTTTATTTGGGAGTCTCCACCAGCACGCCACGTAAAATTCTCATTCTTATCTTACCACGTGGCACAGTTTTCGTTTCCGCACCTACGTGAATTATAGCGGCTGCATAGTGTGTTCATATCGTACGTTAACGTATGAGTGGGTGGCTGTGATTTGACGCGTTGCGCTGATGTCATCACTGACCCATACTTTAGTCAGCAGTAATGAACTATAAAGTTTTTTAAGCTAATCAATTGGAAAATTAAACGGCGGTTCATTTTTTTTTATTTTTAATTTTTTCACATGAAGAGTTGAATTTTTAATAATTATTTATACACATAAAAACAAATAATTAGATAGGGTAGCCTGTAGCTCGATCCCATGATTTTTTACACACGGGAGAAATTGGTCAAACAATTATAATTAATAAAAATTATATATTATTATAAGTGATAAATTAATTAATTTTAATGAATGCATTAAGTATTTGTTAACAAAACCCACATGTTAATAATTTTCAATAAATTAGATAGATTTGGAAGTAATTATAAAATCTATTAATAATAAGCTAATTAAATTACCATTTGTTTATAATGCCTATGGAGGCATTTGAATTTGTTTTCATTCGATAATACTCAAATATTTTGATTTAAATATTTAAAGTTTTTTCACGTTTTTTAAAAAAAGAGGTTTATAATTTTCAAAAGTACAAAACATTTAAAATATTGAGTTAAATTGTTATTAATTCAAAATTTATTTTTTTTATTGATGAATTATTTTTTAAGAAATAAATTCTGAAACTTAATTGACAGATTGAAAATTGATTTGAGTTGGCCCGTCATCCAACGTTAATTTATTAATCTTAATTAGTATTTGGGCTTTTATAAACCATTGGGCTCCTCTATTGTCGCTTTTAAACTCAAAATATTCCTTCAGAAAAACTGATTAATTGAAAGAAAATTATTATCCCATAGAAAATTCCACCAAGATTGTAATAATAATAATAATAATAATAATAATAATAATAATAATAAATTTTTTAATATAATATATGTATGTATAACAAAAAATTTAATTTTAAATGCATATAAAAATGATTTTTAATGGAGTATTAGAATTTTAAAGGTTTTTTTTTAACTAAACAGAGGGTAAATAACCTTTTTAATAAGTGATTGGAAACACAAACGACATGAAACAGTATATAACTAAAATATTTATTAAATAGTTATTTTACAAATTATCTATAAAAATTTTACGTTTTATTCAACAAAATTTAAAATTTTTTTCATATATTATTAGTAAAATAAACTTGAAATGTTAATAAATTTATATAACAAATGATACTATAAGATATTTTCCTTTATTCCAATTTGCTGAATTTAAAATTTAAAAATTTTTAATTTCAGGTGAAATAATAAATAATTTTATTTATTTCATATAAATTGGATCATCGATGTATTAATATTATTTTTATATTTTATTTGTTCGATTTTAGTTTTCCCAAGAAAAAAGATTTTTTTTTTAAAACACAATAAAGAGTGAAAAAGGGATTAGTATTAGATTTGTCTATGAATAGAGTCAGGTTACCCTTTTTTTTCCTCTAATTTATTATTTAATTTTATTTTTTGAAAATATTAAATATTATTTTTATAATTTAATTTAAATTAAAACTGTTATTAATTAAACTCTGGTTTGAGAGATTTGGGCCAGATGGACTTAAGTCACTTACTATTAGATTTAGACCCGAGTCATTGTGAATCGGGCTTATGGATTCGAACCAATGGCCTGGACCTTGTACAGCTCTGCCAAATCCATTTTACACCGTAAAATCCTGAAACTTCTTCTTCTGTTCGAGTAGGCAGATTGCTCAAGTTTACGCGTCTTTTATTATCTCCGTGCCTGTTGGAGTTTTTTTTTTATCCTTTCCCAATTTCTAAATCATGGCCGCCTCGCTGCTCTCACCTCTAACGGCCCCAAACCCAGAAGCGGTGGCTCCCGTTATTGGGGCCTCGAAGTCGTGTTTCCTCCCCAGCTTCAAGCTCTTCTTGTCGACCAAGTCCCTTCCTCGAAAGCCCACGGCTCACAGATGCTACAAGTCTCCCCTTGCCCAGTCACTCGACCACATTCCCAAGCAGTTCAGACAACAAAATCTCAAAGATGGATGTCAGTTTCTTCACCCTTTCTATCTTTCCCTAATGCCCATCCCCCCTTTTTTGTTTCAAACCTAAGAACATACAATCCTTTTGCGTTTTATTTTATTACTTCCTTTATCAATCCCAATTGTAAATTTTTCTTTTCACTAAGTTTAAGGTAGGGATTAGATCTTTTAAGTGCGCAATTTCTAGTCATTAGGACCTATGAACATAATTTGGTGCAAGATTAATTATTTTTTTTCCTTTTGTTTGAAACGATATAAGAATATTATTTGAAGCTTCCTTTGATATTGTTACAATCATAAACATGGAACCAAAAATATATGTGTATATATGTATGTATATATTCAAATGGTTTAATTGATCCATGGAAATATCAAGCGAACTTTTCCTTCTAGTTGCAGCTCTGATGATTTATGCCTTATCTGAGTTATATAATTATCACAAGCTGCTTTGAGTGGGTTTCATTTGAGGTTTTAAGACAAGTTAGTGTCTTGTTTTTCTGCAGTGATGGACAATTTTAAAAACGTGCCAAAATATCTTTATGGTCTTAGTCCTTCGCAAATGGACATGTTCATGACTGAAGATAATCCCGTTCGTCGACAAGCAGAAAGTGTTACTGAGGTTTGCTTCTTTTTAATTTTTGTTGATATCCGAGTTCATAGATGATGGCTGATGCAATGAATTAATGTTAGAATCAAAACCGTTTCACTATTTAACTTTTCATCCTAGCAGCTAGAACTAACTTTTCCAACCTTTTCCAGGAGAGTATCTCATCTGCTAGGAACTATTTGGATAATGGAGGGATGTGGAGTATGTCGGGTATTAATCAGAGAGGCCCTTCAAAATATAGTATGAGCGTGAGCATGTATCGTGGGGGGGCTAGAGGATATGGAAGGCCTAGAACTGCTCCTCCTGATTTGCCATCTTTGCTTTTAGATGCTCGCATATGCTATCTTGGAATGCCAGTGAGTCTCTATACCTTAGCTGAAATCTTGCTTGGTGGCTAAATGTTCTCATTTGTTGATTTCTTTGTTTTCTATCTTGTTGGTGTAGATTGTACCAGCAGTGACTGAGCTTATTGTTGCTCAATTAATGTGGTTGGATTACGATAATCCTTCAAAGCCTATATACTTATACATCAATTCATCTGGGACACAGGTTAGAACGTTTCTTATTCTTGATCAGTGCCCTCAATTCTGATATAAACATTAATCCTATAGTGACATTTCTGAATTATGTAGTACATCTGCATTGAAAGTTGGCATTACCTATCTGCGCTGATTGGTTGCTTCTGTGCTCTATAGAATGAGAAGATGGAAACTGTTGGATCAGAAACTGAAGCATATGCTATAGCTGACACCATGTCTGTAAGTATTATCATCAAAAATTATTTTCTGTTAAATATTAGTTGCATCTAATTATGAATTTATCTTTCATGAAATGAGGTAAACTGCCAAAGAAGTTCAAGAACAGTAGTTTACAGGCATAGATGTGGTTTTTGTCTCTGATGTGTTCTTTTTTTTTTTTGTTCTTTTGGGTCTTGCACAACGAGCATAAGGGGGTCCATTTGTCTATTTAGTTATGATTTTTGATGAAATAAGTCAAATAACTCAGTTAAATAGTTTGTGGGTATAAGTTTTCGATCATCATTCCCTATTTAGCTGTTGCATTTGCTTTAAATTTAACTTGTTCATTTTTCTTGTTTTTATCTGTATACCTGAAGTACTGCAAATCAGAAATCTACACCGTGAATTGTGGCATGGCATACGGCCAAGCAGCAATGCTTCTTTCTCAAGGAGCCAAGGGTTATCGTGCAGTACAGCCAAATTCATCCAGTATGATTCAGCTTCTCTTTGTAACTTAGAATATGAGCATAGATTCTTTTGAGAAATTTGTTACATTTTTCTATTCTAGCTTTCACTGCCTTGTCAAAAATTTTCTTCAGAATTTTCTAATTCTATCTCCTGACTAAATGGTTTTCTATAGGACTGCAACATCAAAAATTTGTGCTTCATGTTCTTTTTTCCTTGTCAGTCCTGTACCAAGAGTGTAACTGTTGGTTTCATTGTCGTCTTCTAAATTCTGATCGATAATTTCAGAACTGGCTGTGAGTTTGCCATTTGATTTTTGGCATAGTAATAATTGATGGCCATTTTATCTTTTCTCATGTTTTATAAAAATTTGCAGCCAAGTTATATCTGCCCAAAGTCAACAGATCAAGTGGGGCTGTCATAGATATGTGGATAAAGGTGCTCTCTCTCTCTCTTTCTATGCTTTGTTTATCTGCATGCTTGTTTTAGCTTCATTTCTGATATAATATAATATAATATAATGTAATATATATTTCAGGCCAAGGAACTTGATGCAAATACTGAGTCCTATATTGAGCTAGTAGCAAAAGGCACTGGGAAGACCAAGGAAGAAATAGCTAAAGACGTCCAGCGTCCTAAATATTTCCGAGCACAAGAAGCCATAGACTATGGCCTTGCAGACAAGATAATCGACTCGAGAGATGCTGCGTTCGAGAAACGGGTATTGTTCTTGATACTTTCAGTATTCTTTTTTCCCCTTAGATTTGTCATGCTGCTATAACCATCTTCTAATAAGTTTTTCATTTCACTTTTTTTTTTTTTCCTCCGGATCAGAACTATGATGAGATGCTTGCTCAATCAAAAGCAATGAGGAGAGGGGCTGGAGCTGGCCCACAAGCAGCCCCTTCCGGGTTTAGGTGATTGCGAAGTGTATCAGTATTATCTTTGACCACACATTAAGTGAAAACACTTTTGAGCAAAGCTGCTCTTTTTTTTTCACATATTATATGCAATGTGGAGCTGGTTATATTATAAGATACGATCACACTTTTTACGTGCAGTTGAAAAAATCAATGTCTTAAACTGTGAGAGCATGTAGCACTTTCGCTTTGTATATCTGTATTTAGGATGAAGTATAATGTTAGATTATGTCTTTTTAAAAGAATTTCAAGAATTGTTGTTGCCATGCTTGTATTGTATACATATGGATTTCACAAATCTGATAATTTTTTGATCCTGACATAGAAAAATGTTTAAATATAACATAATACAAATATGATATTAATACATAAACATGTTAAATTAATAGAATTTGGATTAACATGTCAAAATACAGATTGGCGTTCACTGGTTTCTAAGTAGTATAAATCTTAATTTTTTTTTTTTTAAATAACTGGATCAGTTTAATTTTAGTTACTAGTCTTAATAACTCATTGCCAATGGTCAGCCAATTTTTGTCCGCCGTTTGATACTTTTTGGTTAATTTCCAATAGTCAGCCATTATTTGTTTCATAAATTGTTACTCGAATTTAAGAGTAAATGTTAGATTGAGATTAAAAAAATATCTTATATTGATATATTCAAATTTTTTTTTAAATTTTTCATATTTGAAAGATTCACATCTCCTATACATGTTCAAATATTTATCAAACATAGATGTTTTAAAATTAAATAAATAAAAAGTTAAGATAATTTCTAAGCACTACCAACATTTAAAAAAAATGCACACTCTGAACTAATAACATTTTTCAGCAGAAAGTGGGAAAAAAGAAAAAGCAGTATTAGAGTTGTAGTTGCAACAAATTCACAAAGTTTGTGAAAAGGTAAAAGAACTCTAGCCTATGATTCAAAAAATAAATTTTTAGGTTCATAGTTCAGACCATTAACTGAAACCTTAGAAAGTGATTAACATTTTACATGTCTGGAATTACCACAGAATATGTAAAGATCCTTTATCAGCTACGCTGGAGGGTTAGGATATACCTTTGGTTTTGGCTTGACTTCAATTTCATTTACACTACGTACAAAGATAGCATCTGGTTCATGTCTGCACGAAGAAAGGATCAGAAATTAGAGTTCAAGCATGCCTGCATATGCCTGTATACATTTGTGATTTTTGCCAGAGAGAGAGACAGTTGGGAGGAATCTTACAGTTTATCCCCCTCTTCAAAAGTGTAACTCGAAGCCACAGCCAACAGTCGCCCATCTCTGCTGAATGAAAGAGCAGCGATGCTTGTTGGGTACTTTGAATACTGCAAAAGATAATTTAATATAATGGCGGTAATTTTGAGCTTTTTAACTGTAAAATGGAAATTGCACTTAAATTCCAATCGCTTACCTGATACAGCCTCTTCTTATTGTTTCCATCCCACACATTAACAAAACCATCACAACCGCCGGTTGCAAAGGTACCATATCTGCAGGATGAATTATCAAAGCAGAAATTAGAAATGATGTGAGTGGAAAGAAGCTAATATTAACTATTTTCAAGATCTTACTAAGCTTTTATCAAAAATCCCTTTTTTTTGAGCCAACTTGAAAGCATTACCAACAAACAGCCAAAATGCTGTCAAAGGCAATGCCTACATTATAATCAATGGCAAAATTTAATTACAAAATCAAATAGTTAATACACTATCAGGTGAACTCAGGTCTTCAGTCTCATCGGCTTTATCATAAATAAAATGTTGAAGACGTTTCCAGAAGCTTACACAGGATGGAATGCAATAGCATTTACTGGATATACAATGTCCCGTCCAGCTTCAGATTTCCGATGGCACTTAAAGGCATACCTACAAAATATCCAAAATAGCCATTTATAAAGGCAAAAAGATAAATGAAAAACAGGTAGAACCAGCACCAGAAGAGTTTCCACAGTTCATGTATATCCACGGGCTGATGTATGCCTCATGGTATAGTGCTAAATAGAAAAGATTGATTCATACTTTTTGGCTTGACTGGCCTCTGACAGATCAAAGAACTCCATTGCAACTCGCCCTTCAACCGAACTAAGAGCATATCCTGTATAAACTTGTTTAATAAGAAGCAATTTTACCCCAAAAATATGATAGATGAAGATAAACGGATCAGAGATCTAAAAATCATGTAGCACTAATTTATTCAAATGCTTATATAATCTAGGCCTTTTTTTCAAGCGTACTTTCTTTGCCTATAAAAACTTGCAGAACTTTTAGAAGTTATACCTATTACCTGTTCCATTTGGATAGCATCTCACACATCTAGTTTGATATTTCAGTGAAGATTCCCTACGTTGTTCAGGTTGAGACATATTTCGCAAGTCATAAACATTTACGTGTCTTCCAGCAGTTGCCACAACTAAACGATTTCCAACAAGAGATAAAGAGTAAACACGCTCAGGTTGTGAGTATGTGCCAACAAGAGTCCGCTCCTGCCCACTTGCACCTCTTGGGTCCCAACATTTCAACGTCTTGTCCCAACTGCCCGTGATAACTTGTCCTATAACAACAGATGAAATATTAAGGATTCAGACATTTTCTTAAATGAAACAAAAGTCGCATGCTCAATACCCTATCTGGCACGTTCCCACGAAGACATGATCCATAGCACGAGCATGACACAATTCTAATCTTCAAAATCTAATTCGTATGCGATAGAATTTAGTGACACTTGTGACTATGGAAGAATCAATCATCTTTCTGAAAACTCTGTCCATCCTATCATTTCCTTAATTATTCAGTTAAATCAAAATTATATTAATCAATTATTTTTCTAAAAACTTGAAACTTAGAAGCTTACTGTACAGGCAAGTATAGAAAATCCTATTCTGAAGGGCAAAATCAAAGCCCAATTATCTTGAAATCCGCACTAAGAAAACAACAAATTAAATCAAAAGAGAAGACTTGCCATTACAACCAACCTGCTGCATAAGAATACTCTATACAACGCACAGGAGCATCGTGTCTACCTAATATATCCTCTTTTCCGTGACTGAACGTTATCCTGCAGAATTGACAGTATTATTAAGCTTGATTCTAAGTTCATCTTCCTAAGCTTTCTCGAGAATCATACACACAAATTCGGGCCGAAAAAAAAAAAATCCAATTAACTAACCTCCTAACGGTATTATCAGTGCTGGCACTGAACCCAGATGAATCATCGTGGAAGCAGCAATCGAGTACGGGCCCTCCGTGCACAAATTCTCCTCGAAATGAGTTGGCGCTTGCATCGTACAATCTCACAGTCTGTGATTAAAAACCACAAAAAAACTGCTCACTGAAAACCAAAGGAAACTTAAAATTTTAGAGGTATTTGAAGTTGAAGAAGCACCTTATCCCATGAGGAGACAAGTAGGAGATCGCTGTGGTTGGAGAATCGAAGGTTCGAGATCCCGTCCGTCGGAGGGTTAGAGAGCTCTCGCCCTGGTACCGGAGGCGGGTGGACAGATGTCATCGCTTGATTGGTTATTAGAGAAGATAAGGACTAACAGAGAGACAGAGCTTAGGGTTTTGGGAGAGGGATTAATGTTAGTGAGTGGCGAGAGAGACAGAGAGGGAAGGAGATTTGAAATTTAGAAATGTTATTCGGATCAGCCAAGGTCCCGCTGTTTCAAATCTTGCCAATAGCCGTAAAACAAACGAAAGAAAAAAAAAAAATTGAATTCAAAATGAGTTGGTACTTCCATTTACCCAAAAAGCCCTTCCCTTTTCCATATAACTACATCAATACCATTGATGGACTTAAGCTTGCCTGGCTTGTTAGTCAGGCCCAGCCCGTTCTTAAACCGCCTTGAACGGTCCAATCTAATAAATTCACAAATTTATTAATTAATTAACGAAGCTTTTTTTTTTTTTTTTTTTTTTTTCAGTTTATAACTTTATAATAACGGTTAAAATAAATACAACCAAAAAAAAAACAATAACAAAGGTCTAACGGGATTTGATCATCTGAATTGGCAAAAATCGCAAATCGAAGAAGGGTTTTGTTGTCTCTGTACTTGTAGCAAAGATTCATCAACTAATTCAAAATCGTCGTTTTTGTTTTCTTATTATTTTAATTAGAACTAAATTTTGCTACATTCTTCATCTTCCCCTTTTACATTTTTCTCTGATCTTCTGCTTATTTAAATTCTAAGGTAATTTTCCGTCAAAATTTTTTGACTTAATCTATTTCTAATTCCGAAGCTTTGTACACAACGGATCAAACTCCGAGTGATTGATCCCTTTCTTGCTCGCTTCTCCATGCAATGGTGGTCTGCAAATGCCGCAAGGTGCTTTAAAATTTTTTTTTAATTAATGTCGCAAATTTTTGATCTATTGATAAATTTGCTGCTAGTCAGTGATGTAGATTACGATTCTCCGAATCGATATTTTTAATTTATTTTTAAAAAATTTGTGTTGGAATTTGTAATTCACCGCTGGGTTTTAGATCTCTATCATTTTTTTTTTGTTTGTGACTTTGCAGATCTTTGTTGTCTTAATTTTAAAGTTTACAATTTGAAAATGCGAGTTTGATTACTTTCATAAATGAATATTTCGAGATGAATACATTGACGTTGATATTTTGAGGTTCAAGTGGAATGTAGTTTGTTATCTTATGAATTTAGTTGTATTTAGATGAAATAATTTGCAGAGCTGATGTTGTTTATTGGGATCAAGATTTACAAATGTTTCTGTGTGTAAGCCTCTAATACCTCTTTTTGGTGTTTCAGGCGACAAAATTGTATTGTTTCGTGCACAAGGTTCCTGTTTGTGGGGAATGCATCTGCTTTTCTGAGCACCAAATATGCGTTGTAAGTTTATGACATCCTGCTCATATTGGTTACTTACAAGCACTTAGACAGTTTGACTTCATTTAAACAAAAAGTAGTTACGCTACATTGACTAGGGAGCAAAAAACAATAATAATTCTATCCATGCTAAAAGGAAGGGGGGGCTGGATGTTCATTATATGAAACTCTTGTGGAGTGCGAACTTGTTTTCTAAAAACTGTTTTTGGGTCATGAATTGATCTTTGATTGATTTACAACACTTTTTGATGCTGTATGTCTCGGGATAGATTGGATTCTTTTAATATTCTTTGCATTATTTATGATACATCTCCATGTGCATTTCTAAAAATTATTTACAATATCTTGAAAAAACTTCTTTATGATATGCATATGCCTATTTCTGCTGTGTTATTTTTTTTACAGTCCTGTAAAACAATTCTGAGTGGAGGTGTTGTATAGATTCTAGAATGTTGTTTTGGTGCTTATAATGATTTCTTTCCACTTTGCTCTAGATACGTAGTTACTCAGAGTGGGTAATAGATGGAGAGTATGACTGGCCTCCCAAATGTTGCAAATGCCAAGCTGTGCTTGAAGAGGGGGCTGGCTGTGAAACCACTCGGTTGGGTTGCTTACGTATGTGTTTATACTGATGTGGATGCGAGACACTGCCTTTTCTTTTATTTTCTTGCAAACAGCACGTTAGACTTGTGCTGTATAATCTGTATAATCTTACAGTTTTTCATTTGCTACTTTAGATGTCATACATACAAATTGCTTGGTTTCACATATCAAAAGCTTTCCTTCGCACACTGCACCTGCTGGATATGCATGTCCCTCATGTTCGACATCTGTAAGTTCTAAAAACCTGTTTATTATATTTTCAGCATGAATCAGCTGTTTCATGTCCATATGCTTCTGTTTGTATTGTTTCAAGTGATAACTAGATGGTGACAATGTTCTTGAACTTTGCAAGTAGTTGCAATCAACTAGGTGCTAAACGTGTCCAGGCTTCAAATGATGGATAAGAGATGGTTAACAGTAATAAAAACTACTCCATGCTGCTCTGACTTTTGGTGCTGCTTATATAAGTAGTTAATGGAGGAAAACTCTTTGCTGATTGGCATGTTTCTCATATTCTTAACTTTTTTTATTTGAAATTTTTCAATGGGCCTGGCAAATGCAGAAGATGAGTTAATAAATGGAACAACATTTAATTGACATTCTCTTGTGTGTGGGAGGAATTTCTATGATCTGTTACCCGTGGACTCAAGACCATATAATTTTCTTGTGGCATTCCTCAATTATTTGCTTGTATGCTTGGATTATAGCAGTTATGTGCGATGGTCTTGGTTATAACTTACATCTGTTAGTATTTGTTCTTTGGCTTGTCTCATTTTGCCATGGTTTCTTCCCCAGATATGGCCTCCCAAAAGTGTTAAAGATTCAGCCTCCCATCTTCATTCACTGCTGAAAGAGGCTATCATTCAGGTGAGTTCATGCACGATTTGGGCTGTTAAAAAGAACTGCTGTTCAGTCTAAACGTAAAGTGAACATATATATATATATTTCTTCTTTTTCAATATTTGTTTGTCAAACTATTCTTTTTACTTCTCCTTAAGTACATCCTTTGTTTCTTTGTCATATTGCCCATGGGCTGTTTGGGAGTTCTACTCTTGCCACTTGCCAGTTGTAAATTGTTATTCAGTTGTTATGCTTTGAAGCATGTGCTGGTCAAGCTTGATTTCAGCCTTTCAATGGTTGCCATGAAAGTTGCAGGATTACACTGTTTCCTTATTAGAAGTTTCCAAAAGGGATGGCATTTGTTCTGGTAGAGAAATTTGACCTGTCAAATGCATTAATCAGCAAGAACTGACTACTTCCAATAAATGTCATAGTATAGGCCATGCAAGTTTGCTGTGGCCAAACCTATTCTTTCCTTGCCCACTAAAGCATTGAACTGCAAGGAAATCTCATTTCCTAAGTTTTTTCAAGCTTCTAAAATTCAGTTTTAGCCTCCAGAATGTTGCTGATCCTAGTATTTGGGGTGCCTGCTCAATCTTCTGATGCTTCAAGCTGCTGAATATCATCTGTTGCCTCTGAAATTAACCTCTAAATACGTGTGGATCATCTGTAAGAATTGTACCAAAGAAAAAGTGATCTGGATTGATTAGAGTTTTAGTATGCTTTATTGCAGATTCATATTGTAGTCTTCTTTTTAGGACGAATGACATTTGAGTTCTTATCATATCTGCTTAAATAAATTTTAAATGACTACTTGATATTGTGCAGACTGGCATGGAGAAGAATTTGTTTGGACATCATCCTGTTTCTTTGCCTACAGCAGAACCCCATGGTCCTCCACCTGCATTTGCTTCAGATCCACTTATAAACGTAACTGGAGGAAGAGAGTATGAGGGGAATTCATCACCTTCTGTTGCAAAAAATGAAGGAGACTTGGCTGTTGCAGGACCATCTAAACTTGCGGTGACAGAAATAATGGAGATAGATGGTCCTAGTTCTGTAGGAAATTACATGAAAACTTCAAGTCCTGTTGCCGTAAGTCATTTTTTGTTAATTACTGGATTTGAACTGAGTTCTTCAAATCATGTTATGTTTTTGCTTGTATGTGTCAATTCCTCTTTGGTAGTTGTTTGTTTTCTTATCTTGGGTGTTTTGTTCTTTGTTGCTATGTAACCCAGCCTACAGCTAGTACGCGGAAGAGTACAGTTCATGTTGATCGGCAAGACTCTGAAATCACATATTATGCAGATGATGAAGATGGAAATCATAAAAAGTATTCTCGGAGGGGTAAGCTAAAAAAGCCTTGTTTCATGAAGCCATTCTGCTCTCTAATTGATTAGAACTTTTCCAATTTGTTCTGGCATTTCTTAATGCATCCATCCAAGGCGCTGTCTAAGCACGTTTGTAATGGAGAACTTAGAGAAGATGATATTTCTTATGCCTATATCGTAATTTATTCCATGCTCTGTTCTCAGCATATTCATTCACGATATCTTTTATTGTATTTATAATTTTTTGTTGTAGGTCCACTTCGTCATAAGTTTCTCAGAGCATTGATTCCCTTCTGGTCAAGCGCATTACCAGCTCTACCGGTGACTGCGCCCCCTCGTAAAGACACATCAAATGTAGATGACGTCCCAGAAGGTCGGTTGAAGCATCAAAGATCAACACGGATGGATCCAAGAAAAATCCTTCTTGTCATAGCAATCATGTAAGTATGCACCTTTTTTTTTTTTTTTTGTTATCTATGAATCATGCTAACCACCAACCTACATGTGCGCAAATTGATGCATATTTCTCTCTTGTGCATGCATTGGCCCATTTCTTATTAGTATTCATCTCTCTTTGCGTTTATATGTGCATCTGTGCATGTGACCTGTGGATGCTGCAGCTGATATCTGGATGAGATACCAATTAAGAGGGGGAAATTGAAATAATAGGGAAAAAAACATCTTAGCTTTTTTTTTTTTTTTTACCCTAAGCAGATTCAGTTCGATGGGTTGGTACTGAGATTCGTTCTTCCACCAATTGGCTTGCCGTGTACGCCAATAAATTGTGTTTCATGGGTTCCTTTATCCTGACTATTAGCTTTTATCATTTTATTGCTCTCTTGAGACAAATGATGGATCATAAACAGTTATGTCTTTGTATCGTCAAATTGCAGATTTAAAACAGAACAAATTAAAGTTGAGACTGCCTATATTCACATAGAAGGGTATTAATTTCACCGTGTATAAACTATGTTCTTGCAGGGCCTGCATGGCTACTATGGGTATTCTTTACTACAGAATTGCACAAAGGGCTCTCGTCGGGGGACTGGCTGATAATGCGCAACAGTAACTAACTAAGATTGTGATGAAATTGGTGACATTATATTTACATGCTTCTGCAAATCTTGTTCGTTATGGTTACTGCTGTTGCTGCTATAGCTGCCGTTTCTCCGCTCAGCCTCTCCTCGCCACTCCCCTGCCCTTGATAGCATTGACCTGTGAAGAGTATCGGTGGAAACACACAAGTAAGATTGCAGAGAAATTCATCGTCCATCCACCCCACTGTTTTTTTTAATACTACAAAAAAAAATGTCATCAATTGAGGTGCTTTTAGAACTATATGTTACAATAGTTTTTCTTGGCCGTTGACTTTTTTTTTACCCCTTGTTTTGGAGTTGAAATGAATGGCATTTTAAAGGAACAAAATATTTTGTTTAAAACTGGGTTAATTTGTAAGTATTAGTTTAATTAAATTGCTTAAACAGAAGTTCCCTTTTTTCCCTCCGACGAAAAATGAAAAATATGAAAAGCCTTTGCCGTTTTCCGTAATGTATAATAACGTGAGCTGGATTCAAAATTTGAAATTGGTCCGAGTTTAATTGATTTTTATTTTTAAAGTTTAAATTTATTTAAGATAAAAATTTAATTGTTTAAACTCATTTGATTACTTTTGAGTAAATTATCTAATAAAAAATGAGCTTTGATTTTCATGTTTTAACTTCAAATTTAAATATTTATATTTGAAATGAGATTGAATTGAAATTTTTCAGTATTAATTAAATATATATTAAAAAAATCGATGAGCTCTGTGAATCATTTGAGTTAAATTAAAAATAAAATATTAAGACTTTTGGATTTGATTTGCTGGAATTGTTCGGGTTCAGTTTGTCCATGAACATTGGAGAGTTGAATTTGAATTTTTTTATTCGAACCCTGAGTAGTTAGCCGAAGATGTTCTGTTTACACTCTTAGCGGACGTGCAGGCAGAAGAAAAGGTCATAAAAGTAACACAAAAGTAAGTGGCTTTCCAGTGAAGAACTGGGGATAAAGCTGTTCACTTGTTCTTAATTCTTACTTTGCTAGGTTTTACGCGGCAAACCGCCTAACTTACACACTTATTATGTACAATAATCATAAATTGATAATCGTTATTGTTTAAAAATATATAAAAATATTTTTTTCTTTTATCAATAGTTAGCCTATTTAATTTATTTATTTTTAGGATTAATACTTTACTTCATCTTAAATAAATTGTTTATTGTAGTACTTTTATATTTAAAAACTTGTAATAGAATATTTGCACTTTCATTTCGTTTACGAAGATGAAATCAGAAATTAACACACTTAAAATAAAGGATGATAGGATTATCGTTCAATTATATAACAACACGTATATTTTCCCAAATCATTTTGTCACATCATGAAAATTATTTTTAAAAAAATAATAATATTTTTAAATTTTAAAAAATTATTTAATTTTTTTTGTGCTTTAAAAATTGTTACTTATCTTCTTTTAGTTTCAATAAAAATCAGTTAACTCTCTAGTGTTTTACAAATTATTACTTACCTCTTATGTGATCTCAATCCATTAAAAAAAATATTTCACGTTGCTTAAATTTTACGTTAAATATTTATTTTATCCTTATTACTTTAAATGAGTACTATTAAAATTTTTAAAGATAAAAAGATATTTTACGAAAAATTTAAATGACATTAAATAATTTTTAATGAAATAAAATTATAATAAAATAAATAATAATTTTTATCAAAATCACGAAATATTTTTTTTGAGTTTACTCTAAATTTTTTGAAAGTTATTTTTAACCTTTTTTTTTCTTTCTCTCTCTTCTCATCCTCATTTTCCTCCCTCAAGTCGAATTCAACACAACTAGTCAGGGGAAGTTAGACCCAATGCCAGGGTCTATTAAAGTGTTTAGGCTCATCAGCCCGAACTTGATTGATGACTGGTCGAATTCAGCCCAGATGAGAATGGGAGAAACAAAAAATATATATAAAAAAAATTATTTTTACTTTTAATTTTAACTTAAAAAATTTATTTTTTTATTATTAATTCACGTGGCTATTTGATGTCATGTTTACTTTTGTAAATGTTTAAGTTTATAATGTGACGAAAAATTGTCCACGTAACATTATTTTATTGATTAATATTTACGTCATTCGCGGTATTAAAAAAAATATTAAGAATCAAAATTATAGTGCAGGCTACATTGAAATTTTTTAAAGTTAAGGTATTACGTACTATTTATTACGATTTATTATAGGTAAGGTGAAGGTATTAATCTTTACTTTTAAGAAAATTATTTATCTGTTATGAATGAAATTTTAAATTTTCACTAATATATAATCATCAGAAATCTCATTAGAATATATTTAAAATAATAATATATAAAAATTATAATAATATTTTAAAATCATTTACAAAATTTAAAAGCCGTTATATATAAAAAATAACTCTTGCTTTAGCTATAATTTTTTTTAATAATTGTTCTAACTTTCTTTATGTCAACTTTAAAGAATTCCAATCTTAAATTTTATTTTCGAACAAAAGGGAGAAAAAAAAAGGAGAAAAAGGCTTACATCATCACGAACACATTACTAATTCTCTAATATTTAGATATAATAATTATTAGCTGTAATTAATTTAAGAAAATTTCCAAATTACTTCTTAAAATATTCGAAGGAAAAAAATTGAAGGATTTTAATAGAATGGGAACATATTTTCAGGGATGACAAAGAGAATCGTTTTCGTATATATTAATTTTTTGATGAATACTTCATATTATGAGACATGAAAGCCAACCTCATATGAAAGTTATTGAATTAGTTCACATCTCTTAATAAGTAAAAAATAAAAAAAAAAAGATATCTCAATTCAATAATTGAATTTGTAATATTTGTTCCGCTTAGAATTCAACATATTTTGCACAAACAATTATTGAAGTTTGTATATATAACTCTAATATCGAATTGGTTTTGATACATATACATATAAAAAGTATTGGATTCAGTGTCCCCATTTAAGAATTATTTAATTATTATTTAAGTTTTTTTTAAAAAAATTAATACATCATTTTTATCTAATATAAAAAATAATTTATTAATTACATTTTTTTCCTTCAAATATGGCATTTAATAGCAATTTCTATAAGTATTAAAATCTTCTCCTTAAAAGGCCTATGTGGGAGTTGCCAAAAGAGGAACATTGCAACCTTTTTTTTTTTGGTATAATACTCAAATAGATCCTTAAATCTTTTATTGTATAAAATTGATAAGGATGATGAATTTTTAATTTATTGCAATCAATGCCTTAACTTTATAAAATATATCATTAAACTCTTTTTAATTGAATAATATAGTTTATAAAAATACTTATTTAAATTTATTTAGATGAACTAAATCTAAATGACAAATATTTTTAAAAAATTGATAATTTACCTTCATTCATCCATTTTTAAGATGTAAAAGATACAATTCTAATAAAATAAAACTTTATAGTCTTAGTTTCATGCAATAAATGAAAGATCAATAAATTTATTTTTATTTTAAGTAAAATTAAGTAATTCGTTTGGGTATTATTCATTTTTTTCATTTTATGTGAAGGATATTATAACAAGTATAGTCTGTGTTCTTATTATTGGTCTTCATTAATATTGAGCGAGGACATTGCATTTTAATGAACTAGTAATTAACGTATACTAATATTAATATATGTTGGTAATCAACTAAAGCAAGATGGTCCCACTTTGGTAAACATTAAGTCCAAAAGAATAAAATTGAATATTATATATGAAAAAAAAAAAGAACCCTATAAAGCAAACCAAGGGCCAATTTCGAAATATAATAGAATGAAGTTGAGAATTCTTGGTTGCTTAATTATAAAATTAATCCTTGATTTTGCATTATTTTAATAAATGAAACCCCTTTATAGACCATAAATATTATTTATTTCTTTCATGCAAGTTCTTCTATATATATATATATATATTATAAAAAATGGGATTCTTGACCTATAGTTTACGCGTAGTTTTGGAAAGCTGTAATAAAGAAATACTAGTTAATTTCTTTTTTTAAATTGTAATGTCCTTTTCATAAATTCGTGCCCAAAAAAAAAAAACAAAGGCTACCACGTGGTTTTATAATTAATTATTTTGGGCGATGAAAATTTAGAATAATATAATGTTTTATGTAATTTGAAATTTTGGACTATTTTAAAGTTCAAATCATCAAAACTAAATATAAATTTTTTTTATTTTTAAATTTATGGAGACCCTAACACAACTAATAAGATATTATTCGTTTTAGCTTATAAAACTTTACGATTTTGTTCACAAAAAGTACCTTACAAGTGTAGGTATAAATCTTTATATATATATATATAATAAGATATATATATATAATAATAGATCTTCAAAGTATCCCTACGTGAGATTAAAGAATTACAAGATTAACATTTAAAATAAAGAAGCAATTGCTGCATATCGAGCCGAAATAAGCCAGGTTTAACTGGCATTTAGCTCAATGTGTAGGCCCATGGCTCGATTAGGGATTAAAAGTGTCAACGAGATATTTGTGTTTGTAAGTTTGTACAATTCAAAACAAATTTAAATTTGACTCAATTATTTTCGAGTCAAGCTCAAGCTATCAAGTGAGCCTAATTGAAGTATCTTAATATTCGATTCGCGTTGTTAGTGAGCTTAATCGATCTTTTTTTAAAATTTTTAATTAGTATTTAAAAATTTTAATTTAAACTTGAGCTTAAATACAAATAAATGAGTTTAAAGTTAAATATGATAATTAAACTCATAAATGAATCTAAACGAGTAAGTCGAATGATTCAATTTTTATCTCGAATTTAATTTAGACTTTAAAAATAAAATTCGGCCGAGATTAAAATTAACTCAAACGTCGAATTTGAGTACACCCCTAGCCGGGACCATGAAAACCTCTCACCTCATGCTTCATGCTTTTGTTGGACCACATTTCAATTCAAGAAAAATTAGATGTGAACGAAAAATTTGGCAGACCCCATAAATTTATATCCAGGTTGGTATATGCTGGTCTAAATTTTTATAAAAACTGATTTTCTTATAATAAGAACGACTTCTCCTAAAAGATAATTGATCCCTATAATTTTTATAATAAAAATATTAAATGGGATAGGAATGTTATGTCCAAGGTATAACCCGTTTCTTAAAGTGGGTTTTATTTTTTGTTCTTAAACGGCTAACCTGAACTAGTGCAGATGATATTCCGCATCTACATCAAGTTACCTTTCAAATAGTTTTTATGCAGCAGACTATCCTTTAAATTTTAACAAATAACTCAATAAACCTATTGTTACGAGTTTTTTATATGAATTCATTTGTTTCGTATTAAATACGAATATACATTATCTTATAATAACGTGTATTATGTAATATCCTACATCGAATTTATTTTAAGTAGAGTGTAAATTTATAAAAGATTCTATATTTAATAAAATTAGTATAATTTTATTAAATAACGTGCTCCTTTAAAAAAAAAACTGAATCAATAAACAGTGCTACTTTTATATCCAATCATCAGCTTAAACAGTGCTATTTGAGTGCAGATATTCAAATGATGACGTTAGAAATAAAATTGTTTCGTTCGATTTATACTGATTACGTAAATGACAGTACTATAACAATTATTTTTAATCATATATATATATAAACACTAATTTTCTTTCATCCCTTTAAATCTTAAATCCTGACCCCCAACCCCTCCCTCTGAAAAAAAAAGAAAAAAAAAAAAAAGAAGACGAAGAAGAAGAAGAAGAAGATTGGCTTGGAAGCCACGTAGTTAAACAACAAAGCATGTCATGA
>JBBYHO010000006.1:3132526-3151036 GCA_038382025.1 Adansonia gregorii
GTGTCAGACGCGACTAGGCGATCGCCCTCAAGGTTACTGGCAATCGACCGTGATCTTCCGTTAAGACGGTCGGCAACTATAAAGGTATTACAATTTTAATCTTAGTTAAAGTTGACCTAAAGTTGGAAAGGGGAAAAGAAAGGGTTTGAGGCATTCCGAGACTTGAACTCAGCAACTCTCACACCCGAGGCCATAATCATACAACTATAACAAATGTTAAATCTTGATGTTTAATAGAATTTGTTTTTTAGTTATTAGCTATTAAATTTGGATGTCAATCCGCTATATTGGTTGCTGGTTGAATGCTTGTAGAGTTATTCCGCTAGACAAAATGTCCAATCTTTGATATTGAACAAAATTTCTTTTTAGTTATTAGCTCTTTTCTTCAAGTGTCGTATAAATTTGGATGTCTATCTGCTAAGTTGTTGGCAAGTCGAATGCGGTACAGGAATGGATTAAACTTTAAAGATGAGCTTTTTGGACAATTAGGCAGTTAGCGACTGCTCATTAAATATTATGGCAAACTGAATCCCGAAGACTTTTATTGAGGCAGTTGATGGAGGTGCCATATACTTTAGCTGTTAAATACATTTGGTATTCTACTAAGGATCATGGATGAATCCCACCTTGACCATGTTTTGCACCTTTTGCAGTACTTTGCCTCTACACTCATTGCACTAAAAAGAAGAAACTGAGGTTTTGTTTTGATCTAAAACCGGAGATTTGGCTTTCTCATCCACTAGTTTTTCTTTCCATAAACATTTTTTTCATCAAGTATTTAAGCCTGCTTTGCTCGTCAAATGTAGGTTCATTACATGCTTATGTGATTCCCTTTATTGGTCGGATTATGGCCGATTTCTTTTATCTGAAGACTTTGAGATAACAATTATAAAGAATAGCTTGCTTATATCTTAAAATATTACATTTAGATTTGTTGCTTATTTTATTTATTTTTGCAACCCATTTTTGAAAACTCTTGTCAGAAAACAATTAATACTTTGAAAGATGACTTTGGACCCCATTGCTCTTGCATAATGTTTCGAAGTTTAATACAAGATAGTGAAAAAGAAAGCAGTTGAGGCACTCTGAGCATCAAATTGGGACCTCTCACACCAAAAGCTTGAATCATATCACTAGACCAAATGCCCGTTTTGTTGTCTATAATGTTTTGTTATTATAGACAGTAGTTTTCAAGAAATGGTGCATAACTTTATCTAATTATTGATGAAGTCTTTGACTCTCTGATCAGAATTAGATAGTTTGTGATCTTTTTTGCTATTGGAATTAGCAGTTATGTCGGAATTTTTTACAAGATGACCTAATAACCTCTTCTCTGCAAGGCTCTGAAGGATGAATTCTAAAGTCTCTATTTGCACAATGATGCTAATTACTTTAGCTGTACAGTCATTTTGTAACTCTGTTGACCCAGGTTTCAATCGTATTTTGACATTCGGTGGAAGGCATGTTGGTGCTAGAGGGGAAGCTAAATAGAGGCAGCCCATAGCATGGAGTGTAGCATGGTGCAGGGTCAGAATGATAGATGGACATACTTCTTACTTAGAGGAAGAAGAAGGCGTATTTCTTTTCCTTTGGCCTTCTCTATCTCTCTCTCTTTTGGATAAATTGGTTAGTCTTGATTCACTGCTTTATTCCTTTATTTCACAGGGTTAAGGTGGATTTCCATTTTCTAATGACTGTTATACCAGGTACGCGGCTAGTTTGCCTACATGTAAATACGGCCTAATTTATTTATTTATCCATTTATTTCTCAGGACTTACTGGAAAACAGATCAATCTAAGTTCATAAAGTTATGTATTATGCTCTTAAAGTTGACTCCAGGACAGATTCCTCTAATCAAATATTTTAGGATATAATATAGGGAACCAAAAAGGAAAAGGCAACGCAGTGGGGCATTCCGAGAATCGAACTCGGGACCTCTCGCACCCAAAGCGAGAATCATACTACTAGACCAAATGCCCGATTTTTGGTATGCATCGTGCCTGGTTCTTACTTATTAGATCTTTTTCTCCTAGGACTCCTATCAATTTTCAATGGACTCATTCCTGGAGGACCAAAATTTTCCAATCTCTCAATTTTGATGTGGTTCAATGTATCATTACCCTGATACAATTG
Source organism: Adansonia gregorii (assembly GCA_038382025.1). Lineage (NCBI taxonomy): Eukaryota > Viridiplantae > Streptophyta > Magnoliopsida > Malvales > Malvaceae > Adansonia > Adansonia gregorii. Next base: position 3,134,661 of record JBBYHO010000006.1, read on the forward strand.
GATGCTAAAGGCTTTTGAGATTGCATTAACGCCAGTTTACAACTTTCAACTATATTATCATCCCTGTTTGTAGTTGTTGATTCAGAATATGGATCCCCAAGAGGCCAAAACATCTATAGGTTATGAATCTTCCAAATTTTATAAATTGATTTTAACCATCAAGAAGCTGACTGCTAAATCAATAGTTTGCAAGTTATTGTGCTTAGAAATTAGAATATCTTGCTTTATGCTTCAGAATGGTTGTAAAATAAAATTACAGTAGCAGTTAGGCAGCTAGTCGAGACCTAATCGCTATATAATGTCCTAATAAAATTTTCAAGGTGGATATCAAAGTCTTCAGATGCTAATTTAGCAAGTAAAATTGTTTTATTATCGCATAAAGATGTAGGCCTGAATCCCATCTTCGCTACAGGGTTGTGGGAAGGGGGAGAGCTAGCCCGCATGGTATAGCCTGACAGTTGGAAAAATATTTTGCGTTTTCAGTTGGATCAGGAAAAAAGAAATAAAAGCTGTATTAGGAGATAGAGAAGATGGAAACTCACTCAGAAAGGAGGAAAAATACTTTGCGTTTTCAGTTCTATCTGTTTTTTGCTTGAACTTTAATAGGTATCTTAATTAAAATATTTTAAACTGCTCTTCAAATGTATATTTATTCTATTTGCCCTTTGCGAGGCAAATTTCCTTGTTTTGGATAAGTATAAGATTAAAGGTACGGTAATAAACTTTTGAAAATGCCACAATTTTTTTTTTTTTTTTAGTTACTGCAAAGGAATCTTGTCAGAAAACAAATTGAATCTGATCTTTTGCTTTTAAAGTTGACTTCATAGCTGATTCTCGATCATATATTTGAAATTAGGGAACTAAGCTGAAAAAGGGCTGGGGCATTCCGAATGCCCAATTTTGATGTTTATAATGTCTAGTATTTATTTTTTACCAGTTAGTAACTTCCAAGTATCCTATTAACTTTCAATGGGTAATACTAAGTGAGCTGTCCATAGTTTGTACTCTTGCTTTTCATGTGCTCCTGGTATAATTTCCTTGCTAGAGTGATTTTTAGTCTCTTGCTTTTGTTGTAATTCTATTATACTTTGCTTGTAAAAATCCAATGCCACCAGTGCTTCTTGAAATTGCATTTGGACCTTGGATTTGGTTCGAATCTTTTTGTCTAAGCGTAGTAATAATGTTAGTTTATACTTAATTTTTAGATTTGTTCAGCTAAAGGACAAGATTGATGGACTATGAATTTCGAGAACTTATTCGTATTTTTTTTTAAAGTTCTTTATTGGTTAAATACTTTACTTAACTGCTAGACGGGTAGTGAGCTCTGTCACAAACTTAGGATACATAGCATAATACCATAAAGTGATATAAAGATTGGCTTACAGGACAATCGGGCTGTTAAGAAGAAAGTTTATCACAAAATACTCTATTTGTGGGCCTTGCAGGCCAAATGCAAGAGAGGAAAAATGATGTGACGCTTCCCTTGTTTTTTAACCTGCTTCTCAAATGTGTGTGCATTCCATGTGGTTGTCATACCTCATGTTATGGCAGATCAACTATGTGGCTTTTCCCTTGTGTTTCGGCAGCTCATTCCTGACTGATATTAGAAAACAAATCAAGATAAAGCCACTTTCAAAATTTGACATGTGGCTAGATTGTTTTTATCAATATTGCAAATTCCAAGATAGAACCAAAATGGAAAAAAGGAGTTGGGGCATTTTGAGAATCGTATTTGGCACCTATTGCACCCAAAGCGAGAATCATACCACTGGACCAACTGCCTAGTTTTCTCTATATGGCTTTGAAGAATGAAGACTAAAGACTTCAATTTGTGCAAGGGATACTATAGCTGTAAAGTCTTTCTGTAATGTCGTTGAGCTAGGTTTGAATCCTGTTTTGACCTTTGGTTTAAAGGCTTGTTGGTGCAAGAGAAGAGGCTAAATCGAGGAGGTCTATAGTATGGAGTCTGGCCTGGTGATTGGTCAGAATGACATATGGACATACTTAACAATCAGGAAGAGAAAGGCGCGTTCCTTTTCTTTTGTCTTTTTGGCTAAATTGGTTGTTGCTGATTGGCTGCTTTATTCCTTTATTTTTGCAGGGTTAAGGCAGGTTTCCATTTGCCGAGACCGATTACAGGTATTTAGCTTGCTTGGCCACTTGCAAATATTGTACATACAACCTAATTTATTTATTTATTTTCCCTTCTCGTGTGAGTACTCACTAGAAAACAGATCAATCCAAATCTGTAAACTTCTCTATTATCATGCTTTTAAAGTTGAGTTTGGGATAGATTCCTCTAATAATATTTTAGGATACGACATAGGGAACCGATATGAAAAAAAAGCAAGGCATTGAGGCATTTTGAGAATCAATCGCGGGAACTCTCACACCCCAAACGAGAATCATACCACTAGACCGACCGCCCTAATATGTAATCTTCAATGGATCTGTGGATTTTATAGAGAAAGTTATGTGGTCTATTTTCCCGACTTCAGCTATCTAAAGCAGTAGAAGGGTCGGTAGATCTGAATTTTTATGTTTGCTTTGCAGTTTCTTGTTGAGAGTTTGAGACATTGGAAATGAAGACCATGCGTGTCACAGCTGGTGCCTGACAACCCCTACCCACTGCAAGAAGAACCAGAGGGCTACATAAAAAAAAAAAAAATCTAATAAGCCTGTGAACAATTTTAGTTGGTAAAGTTAAAAGTAAATTATGGATAATTTATCCCCTTAACTCTATCATCCTCGTTGTTCAACTCAAATTTCTTAAAGTGGGATCAAGGTTCTTGCACAAGAAAAACGATATTACAGGACGAAAATGTTAGGAAACAGGTTGGATGGATCATCACTTTCGAACCGGACGAAATGACAGCAAAAGTGAGCGGCCGTTTCTATCAATCATCTATAAATCCTGCTTTCTACAGTTCTCTCTCTTTTCTTTGAACAAAATGAAAATTTAATAATGAAGTTTACTATCTAGGCCTTCTAGCTCTTTGCTCGTCCCAAAAGGCTAGTGATAAGTTTGAAGTATTATAGCCTTGGAAGCAAAAAAGAACAAAAAAAAAAAACGGGGAGGGGCTGGGCAACCTTTTGCAGGGAACTCTAACAAAACTGCATGGCTTGCGACAAAGAATGTTTTTGGTTGATAAGATGACAGCTGTTAACCGGGTTTACCACAATGCGCCCTTTCGGCACCAATGACTTGTTGGCCTTTCGACAAGATTTCTTTGATACCTCAGATCAAAAAGTGTGGAAGGTATGATTCAGAGAAACCACATTTTTATCGTTGAACAGTAAAATGTTCAATTTTCAATCTAGAAAAGCCCGACAAAATTACTGCACCCATCCATCATGTCTTCCAGTTCGACCTATAAGTCTTAAAACTTTGATTTGCAACATCAACATCTATTGAAGTTTTCTCCATCAAACACACACGGCATTCAACGTCAAACAGCAGTTCCGAAAAATTATTTTCAGAAGTTCCAGAGCATAACAATATTAGATATGGCACAAAAACTGCAGCCAATCGTTTCAATTTCTATCGATAAACGGTATGAAAATGCTTAGAGCACCAGAACTACACGAGATATCTCAGATGGAAACAACCAGTCCCTATCCCTCAATATACATTCCAATTTCTATATTTTCCAGCATCCCCATTGCCGAGGTTTCAAAAGTAAATAAATATTTCGACTGCAATCCAGAAAGCATCAGCAAGAAGGGCTGTTAATGGAATCTAATATACGAAGAGGACCTGCTGGTACGGAAGAATCCTATGCATATGCACCCAAAAAGGCCTTAACCTTTCTTCTTTTTTTAAATAATAAAAAATATAAGGGATGATGACTGGGTGCCTGCTACAAATACGGCCTTCACCACATTTATCAATATGAATGATTACTGGGTGCCTGCTACAAAAATGTCATGCTTCAAAACACCTTGTTGCTCAATTCTTCAAATCAGGCTTGAACCATCTGTGCCTACAGGAACAAAATTATATGAAGTCATAAGCAAATGAGTAGAAATCAACAACTTTAAGGGGCAGGATAATCAATGATCGATCTGTGCTATAATGTGTACAGGTTCCTTAGGTATAAAATCCACATTAGTGTGTGTGGGTGTGGAATATAAGAGATATCAACTTGGACTTACTGCATTTCTCTTACATCCCATCATAACATTTGATATCCCTCCAGATAGGTACGACTATCCCACACCTTAACTCTGATAAACCCAACTCCTTTTATTTCTGGATACGTGCATGAGCAAAATAAATACTGACAAAAGATTGCAATCATTTACCACTTTCCGACTGTTTCTTCCTTGTAGAGTCTTCATTGCTGCTTCTACAAAAGCTTGTGCTGACTCTGCATCAGCTTCTGCAACCTCTGCCTCTCTAGCTGCTTCTTCAGCTTCTGCTATTGCAGTTTCAGCGTCTGCAACGGCTCGAGCAGCAGCTGCAGCAGCCTCTTGTGGAGTCATAGTCCTCATCCTGGCTAACTCTAAATCAATCTGAGATTTTGTGAGGATTTTGAAATCATCTCTATCAAATCGAGTAGAAATCCTTTGCCTTCCCTCTGAAAGTGCCATGGAATGATTCCTCCTGCTGTCAGAAAATGACAGAGCAGGTGCAATCCTATACCTGCGTTTGACCTGCAAGTGGAACCAGCCATTACTTAATCAAACATCAATGTTTTAGAAACAGGGAAAAATTAGCCCGAACTTAGTACGTAGGTATTCAAACTATCAAGAAGCATAGAAATAAACTTTCCCAAATTTTTAATAAAATTGTGAGCATGCGTCTCAGACACAGAGTGGGTGCAATCCGCCTATTCACTGAATACCTTCTCGATTAACATTAATCATTTGTTCCAGGAATTTTTTCTAATGATGCCATAAACACAAAGAAGGATACCAGTAGTTAAAATTAAGATCAATTACAACCTTTGATTATAGTTAACTTATAACTCTTCAAAATCCTAAACTGTTTCCAAAAATTATAAAATAGAATCCACTAGCTTGCAGCGAAATACAGGCAAATGATATATTTCATGAAACCAGATATATCTACTAATTTTCAGACGGTAAACTTCATAAGTAGCACCAAATGTGTTTCCATCCAGCATAATTACCTTAATCAGCCTTCCGCATGCTGTTAAATACTTTAACTTTGCTGATAAGAGCCTCTTAAAGTCAGGAGGTGCCCAATATTGCTCCTACAGGATAAGAAAAAAAGATAAGTCAGCAAATTCTGCTGAGTTACAACAAACTCTAAGTGAGCACACATATTTGCAGAAACAAAGGAATCCTAACGCCATAGAGCAAGGCCAACAACATATTTATTCACATTCTCCTGATGCGTTAAACAAAGTGGGTGCAGTCATACTGAATTATAAGGTGGTACATCATATCATTTTAAGTCTAAGTAAGCAGATTAAATTGATTATATGATGATTTTGGCATGTCAAGAGTCATCAAATTTCTGGTGTCATGCAGAATGGGAGAGTTTCGTGGTGAAAATAAAAAAGGCCAGCAATGCCCCAAACAAAGTGAGAGAGGGAGCAGACTGACATGCAGAATTTATTGGTCAACTTGTAATTGCAATTCAACATCTTCAAATTCAAACTGTAAATATAACATACAGAAAGACAATTTTGATTGACACAAATCTTTCCTCACAGCTCTTTCTTCTTCTTCTTCTCTTCTTTGCCATTTTTGGGCAAGAACAAAGATAGCAATTAAAGAACAAATTAAAAAGGTCTGCAATAAGCCACAAACTATTATAAATTACTTGAGAGATATCAGTGACTGATATGCTGTTTTAAAGCTCTCAAATCTATAAATCAAATTTACTCCTTTTTTCTCTGCTTGTTACAAGACTCTTTCTTTAAATGGCATAAAGAAAAATAAATTATAAACTATGAATACCACATATAAAACACTACCTCTATGTATGCAGCAATATTAGTCTTATTTAAACCAGCAGGATCCTCCAAGCTTATAATCGCTTCCATAATGAGGTTATCTAACCTAGACAATGAAAAGAAATAACATCAGAAGTGAAATGATACAAAAGGAAAGTACATACAACAAATATAAGAACAATGTACAACCTAACAATGGATCTCTTTGTTGAAGTTGGAATACACACCACAGTGCTGGAAACCGGTATGGGCTTAACATCCACAATTTCTTCATCGCTTGGAATAACACTATGGGTCATAGCAGCCCCCACCTGTTTAGGAATGCTAGACGTCCTCTTTACAGCCAACCTAGCCTTGTCACGGGAACCCCATCCATTTGCCATCACGCTCATATTTCTCCATTTGTCCTACCCGTGATATGAAAGCATGAATTGGCCAGCACAATACCATAACTACATTCATCGCAACAAGAAATAGAAAGGGGCTCTGCATCAGAAACATTTTGTACGAGGAGGCAAAGGAACAAACCTTGAGATCTACATTGGAACGCAGATACAAGACACCACTGAATTCAGGGTCTTTCAATATTGTTCGCCATTTTCCAGCACCATGTTTGATGACTCCAGCTTTTAATGCTGCCTCCTCTTCTTGTGTCCATTTCTGCTTAGGAGCACCCATTTAAAGCAGCACAGAGGAAAAGGACCGTACAAACATACAAAGCTGCAATGCCCATTTCGCTCTATATTAGCAGATAGAATCAAAGAAATGGGACTTAAGCATTGCTCTCTCAGGAAATCAATAATGAAGCAATTATCATCAACTTTGCTAATTCCAATCAAGATGCAACGTGCATAACTAATCGATTTCAAGAATACATGATTTCAAGAAATGAGCATCATGAAAATTTAAATTAAAAAAAATAAGACCGTTCAATGAAGAAACTTTCTCATCGATTGACTAAGCAAAAAAAAAAAAAAAAAAACTAATATCAAACATCGATTGCACTTCTAAATATAAATAATGGCAAATAGACAAATAGGCAACTAAACAAAATTACATAAGGATATCGAAAATTTAACAAAGGAAACGCAGATTAACATAACAGAAAATGAAAAGAAAAAGAAGGAAATTAAATTACCAGATATGCCAAAATAACGTACACAAAAAGGGGCAAAAAGAAAAAAGATCAATTCCTTATTTCAAGATACATATTGTTTTTGTGCACTTTTTTGGGTGTTTGGGTGGGAACAAAGTGGAGGAAGAAGTAAATCCAGTTTTTTCGACGATGTGATGCTATGCCACAGGAGATTAGACGTAGGTTCAATGGGCCACTGTGTGCAAAATTTCGTTAGGGTTTGGTTTCGATTTTGAGAAATGATTTTCCCTTAGCCTTAGCGTGAGTAAGTGGGTTGCCCTCGACGTGTCGTGTGGACTGTCTGAAATTCCTGACTGAATATGTGACTCACACGTGTCCAACAGAGTATTTTTTGGGGGGGGGGGGGGGGGGGGTCCGGTCTTTTGGCCCCCCTAATCCAAACACTAAGCTAACAAGAGTAGCACTACAAGATTTTTCTTTACTTTAGGGTACATGGCAACAAGATTTTATTATACTGGGAGCCAAGAGTTCTGCTTGGCAATCCTTATCCTTTTTACTTTGAATAACTTTGAGTGTCGGTTGGAGTAACGTCGTATCCGTTAGTTGAAAGTTTATTATAAATTTATATATTATTAAATTTAATATTTTAAAATAATAAGAAATAAAAAATAATTTATAATATTAAAAAAATTATTTATATATAAATAAAATATTTAAGTATCATGTGATATAAAATTTTAAATTTTATATAAAATAAGTTTAAAATTTAGGATCAGGTTTGAGTATTTTTTATATAAAATTTAAAATTTTATATAACATAATAATCAATATTTTATTAATATTTAAACAGTTTTTTAACATCATCAACTATTTTTTTTACTTGCTACAATTTTAAAAGTATATAGTAGTATAAGGATTAAAATACTTCCTTTATTATAATATAATAATTTTTAGTGAACTTTTACTTATTCATTATGAATAAGTTTTATTTTAGTTTGACAATCTTTATTTGTGTTATTTAAATTTAATGTGAGTATCAAACATAAGTATATGCTCATCATGAACACATAAATTTAATAGTGTGAGCATTAAAATATTTTTTATTGTAATACAAAAACTTCTAGTAAACATTTACTTATTTATTATGGATAAGTTTTATTTTTGTTTGACAATCTTTATTTGTGTTATTTTTATTCATCATGAGTATTTTAAATTTGATTAAGTTTTATATATATATTTGAAGAAATATAAATATAAAATGTAAATTAAATAAGCATTAAATATATATAACATCAAATGTAATTTACTTGAAAAAAAGAAGTAAAGAATTTAGATAACATAAATCTTAATAGGTTGTCTTCATTATCTACTCCAAGTCCTCCTTAACATGGATGGAAAACTGAAATTCAGTGATGATAATGGCCTGGCCATTAAAGATATTCATTTTTTTAGGTAATTTTGGTTTTTAATATCTATAATATTATAAAAGTAATAATCGAGGTTAATATCACAAGCTAAATAATATCAATTTAATTATTGAATTTATTAAAAAAATATTAAATTTATGACATCAAATAATAAAATAAATGTACGAATGTAAATTAGTTTTTTAATTATAATTTTATGAAAAAAGTTGATAACTTTTAAAAAAACCTATCCACTTTTCTTTTTTTAAAAAAATTTTGCCCATACAAAAAAACTGGTATTATTTTTCCTAAAAATTACTTATATTTAAAAAAAAAAGAGTATCTCCCATTCTAATACATTAACTAATAGTAGTCCATACCTATACTATACTAGGAAAAAGTATAAAAAATAAAGAATGGTTCAAACTCGTATAGTGTTTGATCTTAGGCAAATTTGGGGAACATTTACCGGCTTGGCTTGTGGGTAAAACGTCCTTCCTAGCTAGAATTAGTAGTTGCAGTTTGTAAAGCATTTTGTTATCATTAACTAGTTTAAATTCTGTGATTCTAAGAAAATTTATGGGCAACTCTTTGTAGCATGTAATATAGGCGTGCCAAACTCCTCTTCTATAGAATTCGAATGATATTGAATTGTTCTACTAAACTACTAGTTTTTTTCTTTCTGTTCTTTTTAAAGCTTTGTTAAGGGGTTTTTTTTTTTTTTTTTTTACTGAGATTGGGTCTGTCCAGACAATAAATATCGTTTGGTCTAAGCATTAAATTGTTAGTAAAACTTGAAACCCACATCGACAATTACAGCTACTTCTTCATTTAAAACCACTGCCTAGAGCAAAGGCCATATACTGAAATATTGTTCAGCAGCAAGCAGTACGTACACTACGGATTTCTTGACAAATTTATGACATTTTGGATCGGTGAACAGTGAACAAAAACAGTAAGATTTTACGAGCCCATTTTACCGTGGCTCATGTGCTGGATCTAAATTGTACCTAATGTTTCAAAAAAAAATTTTACAAAAATATATATATCATAAACTAGAAATATAAAAAGAAGATACAGATACTTGAGCTCGTAACTATTTTAACATGATTACAATATAAATAAAAATAAGTTAAGTTGTGGAATATTCATTTAATGTTTCAGAGTCGCTGGTGAACAATTAATTCTACAAATTAAAAAAAAAGGCTGATAGGATTAGCGGACGTTCTTTCTTAGTCAATTCTGAAGACCCCATTTGTCGGGGTGAGAACCCCACTTGTCGTTTTAGGGGAAAAAATATTGGTTGAATTTAGGGCATTAAAAGTGGCGTTGAGTGTTGAAGTGTTGAGGTAAACCTTTGTCCTCTAACTCCACATTTGATTTGAGGGAGGGGCAGCAGTTGTTTTTCTTTTCAGATTTGGATGGGATTAATTAGTCGGGCAAATTCATGAGTTACGGAAATCGAGCTCGTTCACATTGTGGGTGCCAAAGAAACAACTGAAAATGCCTGACAGGCAGAGCTACTTGATTTAGATGGGATTCCTTGGCCAAATTCATTTTTGCGAAGTGATTATTAATTAAGACGTGACATTTAAAAATTTTAAATTTAAATTTTAATATTTATAATTTTTTATTTATATTCATATAAATATTAAAATTTATTTATATCAAAATCAAAATTTCATTTAATGAAGTTGTTGGTTTCAGAAATCGAGCTTTTTCACACTATATGGGTGCAAACGAAACAAAACAATTGAAAAAACTACACGGCTGTATGTATTTTCTTTATCAGGGAAAAAAGCACCCAACTCTGATCTTAAACCAGGTATTGATTGGCTTCAAAATTTTGGGTGCATCGAGACATGATTACGGCCTATTAATTAAGTTAATGGGAAAAATCTTTCCTCTAATTCCTTTTTATAAATCTTTTTATTTATTTTTTTAACTGGTTTGATCATTTTTTTTGTTGTTAAATTTTTCGATTTAGCTACAGATCATATTATAGAAGAGAGACAGAGGAGACGACAGCCATCGCTGATACCGAGTACGGGAAAAGGTAAGCACTCTTTTTGTCGACAGAATCCATAGGGGTGGACCCCATAGCCATAACTGCAATGCAAACTAATACAAAGGCCAAAGAGGCAAAGAGCTCTACGTTGCATTATGACAAATATATGTGCGATGAGATGAGATGGGATGAGCTGAAGCCCATGAACTTAAGTAAAGACACTGCACTTCACTACTCATATTAGCATGCATGTGAGCTTTGATTTAATCAAAAGTCTAATCTTACTTTACTCTGCATCATCTTCCCCTTTATTGCATTTGAATTAATCCAAAATCCTCCCCTTCAACCAATTAATTCTTACCTTTTATTATTATTATCATTATTATTATTGCATAATGTAAGGAAATTTTTAAGGAATTACTTCTATTTGAGACGTGGCATTTGACACGTTACAAAAATGGCTAATGACCCCAAAAGAAAAGCTAATCAAATCTCTTTTTATGACTCAACTTTGTAAGTACGCTTAAATACAGATGCAACTCTGACGGTACATTTGTGATTTGCTTCCAATATATATATATATATATATATATATTTTAAAAATTAAGTGCTTATGGTTGATTTTGATTGAATTTGAATTAAAAAATTTATTGTTTAGACTTAATCCCAGCTCAAAAGTTTATTTTTAATATGCGATATATATTAAAACATTCAAAATTTTTTATATTAATATTTTTAGATTTTTATAATTTAATTTAAATAAATTTTTTTTATTAATTAAATAGTAATTCTAATTAAACTAAACCAAACCATGAAATTTTCTATTTTTGAAAACATCCCTTGAAATTAAGTTGCAATAATGTCCAAAATTCATTTATACTTATGTATAGCAATAAAGATCTTTACATCATCGGATGAACCTAGAAAATTTGACTGCAACTATAGTTTATATCATAGGTATGGTGAAGATTTTATTACTGCATTTGATGCTTAGCAGGGTTGTACTCTCTTCTCCTACACTAAGAGACAAAGCATTAAAAAAAATATAAATAGAAGACGATATAAATGAAGATCATACCAAAGATTTTATTTCAAGTTGTGTTTAGCAGGAGAGAAAATACAAGGGAAATATAAAATATTTAGGAAATGGAAAACTGGTGGAGATGAACAATTATATATATATATATATATATTGGATTATAAACTAATTAAGAGGCGGATCTTTCCTATCTTATAAATCTAATTATGTTCATCTCAAAATTTACATTCGAAACTTTCAATATGAATTTTTAAAATTTAGGATAAAAGAAATAAAAGACAAAAAATTTTAAAAAAATTAATGGTAGTATAATTATAACCAAAATTAAAATGATAATAGATCATTTTCTTTCCTTGAAGTTCTTTTTTCGAATATATCAAAGAATTTGTTTAGCTTAGTTACGTGGAATACATACTTAATTTAAAAGTTAAAAACATCATTTACGATTGAGAAAATGATTTTTCTCACGAGTATCTTAAGAATAATATGTTTAAAGATAGTTAATATATTATAGTAAATGTAATAATTGATAACTTTATTTATTATAATAAAAAATTGCGTGAAAATATTGCTATACTTATTAATCTTAAGAAAATAGCTGTAGAGTACTAGTCAGCAAAATTCATCAAAAAGATGTAAATCTTTGTATTTAAACTTGATTTCGATGGTTTATGGAGAGGTTGCTGTCTTAAATAATTTTAAGGGTGTTTTAAAAGCAAATAAACTTAGTGTTTAATTCAAGAGCATCACTATTAAATTATGAAATTTCAACATTCTATAATTTGTTAAACGCATTGATGCTTGGGTTTATGTCTCTTTCTTTGTTAATAACTAATAAAACAAATCAATGCTTAATTAACAACATTATTATTTCAATATGCTTAATTTGTTTGTTATGTAAAAAATAATAAAGTTCACACACTTTAATGCTTTGATATTACACAGTGCAAGGACATTTGCATGATTTTGTTTTTTACATTAAATTGTAAATTATTGCTCTTTCCATGCCAATATTTCATTTCTCTACTAATTTTCTGTGGGTATATATCTTTTTCTTGAAGATAATTTCAGGTTTTTCTTAAGACTTTAGAGATAGTACATGGAGTTGATTATTTATTGTTTTTTTTTCTTTTAAATTTTAACTTAATTTTTTATATTTGATGTAATCTAAATTTAATTCAGATTATGTAAAATTACAAAATTTTAGTACTCTATCCACGCACAATTTTCTTTTTAAATTTTTTAAGAGTTATTAAATAGCAAAAAGTAAACCATTTGATGCTTGAAACGCAATGTATATTATATAATATTCATATCAAACATAATTATTCACTTGTATAATAAATGCATCTTTAAAAAAAATAGTAAAGATAATTGTTCTATTAATATAATTTTGAAAACCAATGGCAGTCGGCAGAATCTATTATTAGGAAGTTGAACAATGAACCCAAAACAAATATTCGACAACGTGATAGCATACTAAGCATAGCAACTTCTTAAAATTTCTTGAAAATCCATGTTTCATGAATGACTTGGAAGTTTTTTTTTTTTTTTCATATTTTTTGCCTATTCAAAATTGATCATAAAAATTATTTTTTAATTTAAATTTGAAACAAAGGATGAATTTTTAAAAAAAATTACTCTGAAAGTTCATAACTGTTAAATTGCTTGACTAACACGGCTAATTTAACTCATATTTTTGAATTCAAAATTAATATAATATATATATTATGTAACACCATGTCATGACTTATTGATTTCTTATCACGAGATTTTGCTAGTAACAGAGTTAATGTTTGAGATAATTTGGTTAATAGAGTTCTACCGTTTAGACTTTCGACGACGATCGATTATTTACTTTATCGTTTAAACAGTCATTTTAATTAAAAAAGACTATCAAGATTGTCTTGACGATTGTTAAAGCACGAGGAGATATCGATATGGTTATCCGACAGTAACATAACTTCAGGGTTAAGACTTATTGAATGGTGACTGATTGACAGATCTGATTATAATACACCATACCCTGACAGTTAGCTTGGTGTTAGTTATCTTCCTGTTGAATCATCTGACAATATGTTTCTCAGCAACGTCTATAAAAAGGTATGTAAACTCAAAGGTAAAACAGATCTTTTCATTCTTGGCTCGCTTTGTCATATTAGCATATAAAAATTTGATAACTAACTTAACTATCAAAGAGTGTCCGGAGTACCATCTTTGCCCTCTCTCTGACCCTTTCTGTATTGTAAGATCGCAACGGACTTCTTAAAAAGAAGATATTAACAAATAAAAATAAAAGTACAAGTAATCCATTGACAATTTTTTTGACATAATAAATAAACAAAAGCGAAATAATTTATGAGCAAAATATAAATTAACCCTTAAATTAAGTATAATGAAATAGTAGAATTGGACTTGGAAATCGCAGCTTTGAAGGTCCTTAATTTTCTTTTATACATAAATATATATATCCTATGAATGTCATAGATAATCAACAACGTTGTTCAAGCAAATTATTCCGGAAAAACAAAAATGAAATTATTTGATTCAACATGTTTATCATTAAGCTAATTTTTTTACGAATTGAAAATGTCGTTTGAATTAACTTTCAGATTCGTCTTTAGTCTTAGGGCATTTGAAATTTACTTAAATGGAAACTAACAATGATATTTTTAGTGTTCGCACTGCACCTCTATATTAATTCGATCTCAGGATTATCCTATTTAATTCAAAATTAATTAATTCATCTTTCTCCTAGATCTCATAAATTTTGTCTTTTCCTTACAATCTAATTTAAAAAAAATATATCAAAAAATCTTTCACTTTAGTAAATTTAGAACTTTCAAAATTGAATAGTAGAATCTAACCTATTATGATATATTGTTGAATCGATAATCTCAAAAACAATTTATTTATAATTCTTTTTAATTTTTAACGGAAAAAGTGAGGAAAAAAAAAAAAAGACGTTATCTACTAACGCAAGGAAGCACTTTTCCGCATATCCATGTAATTATAACAGATCATTGTGTCATCTCTTGCATCAAGAATTTTAAAAGGAGATTCTAAATGATTTCATAAATCACTTAGCCTGTCTTAATTATTTCCTTAATCAAATTAGAAAGCCAATATTAATATAGATTCAGCCTATTAAAAGTTGGATTAAACAGAGATTAGTATTATCATTTACATTGCACAATAACCGTAAAATCTAGCGTAACAAGAAATTTACATATATAAATTATTTAAGTTTGATTAAAAAATTTTATTTATTATTATCGAATTAAATTCAAGCCGTTCAAGATATTAATTAAGTTGAATATAAATATTTTAATATTTAATTTAAATAACTCATGAATCTAATTAAAATTTTTATTTTTAATTGATATTAAAAAATTTTAATTAAATTTTGAGAATAAAAATTAAATTAAAAATTAAACATAAAAAATAAACTTATTTTTATTAAATAAATAAACTTAATCGAATAAGAACGATTTGATTTTTATCTTATATCAAATTTAAATTTTAATATTAAAATTTTATCATATTAAAAATAAATTTTAATACTTATATTTTATTAGAACTTGAGTTTCGACGCGATTACACACCCAATACTCTAGCTGTCCAGCACTATGTAAGGGGAAAAAAAAAAATCCTCTTCATGAATCATTTGGATCCCAAAAAAGGACCGTTTCTAATTTCAGATCATCCATATTTATACAAATAATTTTTTCTCTTATATTAAAAAAGATCATATAATCTTAATCTTGAGAAATGGTGAATTTTTTTAATTTTGTCTGTAGAGAAGATTTAAACGAAAATTTACATTAAATTTATAATTGTCCAAAAAAGAAAAATACCGGCAACATGAATCAAATTTATATCTTACAAAAGAAATATTTTACACTTCACGAAAAACTTACATTAAACTTATAAATTATCCAAATGAAACTTACGACGACATTAACTAAACTTAAACATTTTAAATAAAAATTTATATTTATATATTAATAATATATAAATTTATAAAAATAAAATTATTTATATTTAATTTTAAAAAATTTTAATAATATAATATAATTAAATTAATTTGTATTTGATATACGGTATATATGTTTACTTACAATTAATAAAGATGTAGCTTTATTAATATTTTTTAAAAATAAATATAAATAAATTTTTTTATTGAAGTAACATAGATAATTTATTGATTGTATGTAAGTTTATATGCATCGGATAAAATGTAGCAATTAGGTTTTTTTTTTTTTTTAATCTCCAGTCTTTTTTACATATCCTTTTTTAAAGAAAAAAAAAAAAAAAGAAAACAATCGCAGGGAGAACATGTAAGGGATGTAAAACAAAGAAGCAAAAGTCCCCACAAAAACCAAAGCCAATACAAACCAAATGCCAGTACCAATATCGACTTACTCCTCCTCACCATCGCCGCCGTCATCAATGCCGCCGCCATCGCCATCGCCAGAGCTGATCTCCCTCCACTAAACGACGTTGTCTCTGCAGCAGCCGCATCTCTATCATTATCATCCAAATGTCCCTCTCTCACTCTCACCCAACTCCCTTGAACAACTCCTCTGCCTCTGCTGGTAGCAGCAGCAGCACCGTGTCTTGCAGTAAGGACGCCCTTGAAGTGGTAACTTCGGAACCTGACACGTCTTCCCACCATCAATTTCCATCTCTACACAATTATCCACCGTCCGATGAGGATACCATTTCAAAACTCATCCACTTGGAATCGCATCATATGCCTTTTCCTGATTACCTCCACCGTTGCCAGGACCGTTCCATTGACGTCATAGCCCGCCAAGACTCCATCAATTGGATGTTAAAGGTACCCATTTTTCTCCCTTATGTGTGCATATAAACATATATATATATATATATATAT
>JBBYHO010000006.1:3163858-3248441 GCA_038382025.1 Adansonia gregorii
GAGAAATACATTTGAGCATTCCTCTCTATTCTCTTTGGGTTTTTCTTTTCTGTTTTTTTAAGCTTTTAGCTTCAGTGTCTTTGGGGAATTTAAATTCTCCTTTTGAGTGTTTTTAGGCTGACTTAGGCATATAAGGAAGCAAATCCTAAGCCTAAGGCTGTGCGGTTTGCTAGACTAAAATTCGAGCCCGTGAAACAAGCAGGGAGCTGATTGAGAGCCATTGCGCGTTTCAACTTTTGTGGTGATATGTGCCTTCATCTGGGTTTCGTTGATCAAATCACAGGAAAGTGTCATTAAAAGCTTACCAAATGTTGATGATGGTGATTAGGATAAGTATTATTACTTTCTTTTCCCCTTCGATTGCTGAAACCGCTTGGAATTTCCAATTCCCGAAACATATTTTGGAAATTGTACAAGACCAGGTCTTAGAGAAATGAAGAAAAATGAGTTAATCGGAGATAATGGGATTGTTTCGGCCGCGAAAGCCATTGGAAGCATAGTTCCAGAAACGGACAAAGCCGGTTTGAGAGGGGCGGAGAATTGGATACCATATCTCATGGAAACAGCTAGATTGGGGCGTCTCATTGGCGTTGCTGGATCGCCAAAATTGCATGGCTATGACACTAACCTCGGGTGGGGAAGGCCGAGTAAGGTGGTACGCATTGAGTCCGGCGAGGCTATATCGCTTGCGGAGTGTAGAGATGAGCAAGGTGGAATTGAGGTTGGTGTAGCTTTAAACAAGAATCAAATGGATGAATTCGTTGCCATCTTTGACCAGAGCTTTGTTTTATTTCAGTTTTTAATTTGTAACCTATATTTGTCCAATGGTAACTACTTTCACATGCTGGATTCCACGAATGAAATGAATAAATGATGGGAAAAAGCTAGTCTTATGTGATCCAATTAATAGTCCAACATTATTAGTACTATTTAATTATTAATTAGTTAAGACAGAAACATATAAGAATATAAAAAATTTATTTGTGGAGTTTAGATTTCACTACAATCTCTATTTCACAAACACTGATAATATTATAAATAACATCAATCAAAATTCAAAACTTAATTTGATTAATTTGAAAGCCATTCTCTCAAGAGATGATTTTTAATGAGTGTTTAATTTCAATTTTCAACGCTTACAATTATTTTTTCATTTTTCCATACTACGAACATAGAATGAAATTCAGAAATATATAACATTATAATTAAGGTAATAAAAGAATGAGTTCACCCACAGAAGATATTAGCAAAATCAAGATTGCAAAGTATCTCTTCAATAATAGTAGTTAGTATCTCTTGTAAGCACAGCTCCTGCTTCTAGCATACAGCACATCTTCTTCGAAGTAGCAGGGCCGATCCTCGTCAATTCTGGCCAGGCCAATGCTACTGCTATAACATCTCTTCAACCCACTATGAGGATCTTTCATCATCGCAGGCCTCATCTCCTCTTCCTGCAAATTCGACTCCATAGATATCTTCTTCGACATGGCTCCCAAGAACTTCATGAACTTCTCCTCATTGTTGGGCTTTGAATAATTGACACTGAAACTCCTGGGCAGCCGTGACACTTGGGGTGCAGCAGGGCAGCCAATAACTGCATCATAGCCTACCTTACTTGCGCATTCCTCCAAGCTCTTCACGTATAAGTCTCTTGCCTTTTGTAAAGCTCTCACGGGCTTTGACATGTAGTGCCTGATTTTACTCTGTAACTCTGCCTTGCTCATGGGTTTTGAAATGTACTTGTTGAACTTACTTTGCAGCTCTGCTTTGTTCCTCATTTCTGTACCCTTTAACCCCTTCAAATTGTTACCAAAGCCCTTGGACTGATGCAGAAAATGAAGGAGAAAAGACGCTGGAAAGATTGAAACTGTGTGCTACTTGAAGAAGAGAAAGAAGATGGCCTTATGCATATAAAGGAGGAGAGTTGGACTTGAATTTTGAAGTTGCGTGAAAGCAAGATTGGATTAATTGGAATACAAATTAAGAAAGAAAGTGCTAAAAAAGAGTCCATTGAGAATGAAAAGATGAACAAAGAATATTTGAATCTAGTATTTTGCAGCTGACCTGCTTGTTGTCTCATACTACTTTCAAACTTCAAACTTGCCATGACTATGAGGCTTGGGAAAAAAAAAATTATTAACTCCAACCCTTTCTTCTATATTTATTAATGTGCTTATAACTTAAAAAATGCAAAAAGAGGGCATGAGACTTCAAGCACTAAAAAAAAAAAAAAAAAAAAAAAATCAAATATGACGATTTTTTAAAAAGTTCAATCCTAACCTTCCATGTACTTGAAAACGTGAGCCACATTGGTTGTCTCCTGATAAGGTTGCGTAACAAATAACAGTATATAAGCAGTTCCATGCTTTCAAATTCAATGATTTTAACTTATATAAATATTAATATTTGTTGACAAGTATGTTTATACATAAATTTTTATTATTTTTTATTTTAAAATAATTAAATTAATAAATGCATTAACATATAAAGTTAGTTTAATGTTCAAATTTATAAATTTAAATATACATTTAAAATTTATAAAAAAAAATTTTTATCAAATAAATTCATTTACATTTTAAGGTTAAAGATAAATAAAACTCTAAAAATAAATTAATTTGATGTAAAATTTAATGCATTTAGATCAATATATTTAATGAAATTAAAATTCTTATAAATCAGATAAATTTTACTAATAATAAAAAATTTACAATGATAATTTATAAATATAGGGAATACCTATTGCTATTTGTTGAATATCAATTGGATAATTTATATGTATAAATATGCAATACATATACAAATACGTAAGCTGTCATATGTAGATACATGATACATAAATACGTTGTATGACTGATATCTATAGTAGACAAGAAATTGTTCTCACAAAAAAGAATAGAATTTAGTCCAAATAAAATATTCTATTTAGATTTTAAAATTAGTTATTTTATTTGAATTTTAAAGTTATTATCTGAAATTTAAATTTTAAATTTAAATTTTATTTGAATTTTCAAAATCAAAATTAAAATGTTAAATTAGTTTTATCTTCTAAAACCGTTCAAATTGAGTTTTGAACTTCTATAAATAGATCAAATTGGAAAAGGAAAAATAACTAGAAAAATTTTTTACTCCTTTTTGCATCTGTCTATTCCTTTGATAGACAATAAAAAAGCATATCGGTTCATGATGCTATTGTCGATAAGTGCTGTTGACCGATAACGTGATTGAAGATGTTTGATAGATAAGTTATAGATACTATTAAGCACCCGAGAAGCTGATGTATATCATTTTAAAATCAAGAGGTTCAAAACCTTAACTCAATCAATTCTTCAAATTTAATAAAGCCAAATCTTTTATATTTGTTGTCTGCTTGATTATTTTATTTTATTTATTTTAGATATAATTATTCGTATATATAATATATAACACCAATACTATTTTCATAAAAAATTCTCTAGATTCATGCTTTATATATATTATATAAATTATAGATATAAAGAAACTAGTATTTAAGATGGATACAGATCTTCTAGTATTTAAATATAATGATTTATGCATACCTATGATGTCTCGTGTATTTATAATTTTTTTTATTTTATGGATAAAGTTAAAAGGTTATCACTTTTTTTATAAATTTTAAATTTTTTTCAATGTACTATAAAATCTAAAAACTATTGATAAGTGTTATTCTGGTTAAATTTGTATGCGTTGACACTGGAAAAATGATTTAATTACTAATTTGGTAACTAGAAAAGGTCCCTAAATTGGTATCATAATTAAGCCGTCAAATTTAGTAGTAGTTGTTGTTCACATACATATTAAATAGGCTTTCAAAAATAAATTTAATTAACAAGTGTCTAAGGGTATTTTTTTAAGGTTATTATATATAATAATATTTTAATTAATGCTTTAAAAATAATAAATAAAGTTATCTATTAGTACGTGCTTCATCTGGCGGCTTACCCAGGTTTAAGATGTAATTTTTTTCTTAATTTGGGTTTAACTGACTAAAATTATTATATAATAATAACAAATATTTTTATTTAAATTTAATTATAAAATATATAAATATTAATAAAAATAATTTTTTAATTTTTAATAATATCTAAATAATAATTCAAGATTTTATATTAAAGAAAAAATTTAAGCTGCAATCGGAAATCTCCTTTACCAAGTTTGAAAAAAAATTTTTGTGCAATGTTTTTTTCGTTGAATTAAATAGATAACATTTAAGGATAAATTAGGAATTAAAAAAATAATGTATTGCCAGCTTTAACCTAGAGTTGGATGCATTAATTAGTCCAGAAAACCGGTCTGCCCTTTTAGCGTCGAGCTTTATTAAATGAAGAAATAAATGAATTTGGGAAAATCAAAGAAAACCTAGGGGTGGAAAGCGACCAGCCGCTGTCATCGAATAATTGAATAATAGATGTGTTGGACTCTCTAATCGCAACCTCTGCCTCGGAGACTCGAAAAGTGTTAAAATATATATATATATATATATATATATATAGATAAAAACACTTTGCTTTGGAAGCACTTGCAGCCTCACCTAACGAGTTAACTATTCCTTCCCGCCTGCAATTACATTTCGTTCTGCGTTCGTTTTTGGTTTGCTTCCCATCAAAACAAAAATAAATACAAAACAAAAGATATCTTTTAAAACACTCATTAATACAATCTTAATCGTACACTTGGCTTTTGGTTTGCCTTTGTTATTATACACTACTATCTAAGACGTTAAAATATATCTTTTAAAACACTCATTAATAAAATCTTAAAAACAACAACAACAACCACCAATGGAACCGTTGTTGGGTTGGGACCTTTATCAAATATTAGAGCAAATTTCATTGTTGGGTGTCAAAGAGACTTGGAGTCAGATTTTTTATATTCTGTTAGCCAGTACAAAAATGAGAAAGAGAGTTGAAGGAATAAAAATTTGTTAATCGAGAGTTAAAACTTTGATACGTTGACAACAAAAATTTTTTAATTTAAAAGATAAATTAAAAAATTATCACATATTTTTCTTCAATTTCTAATTAGTTTTTTTTTCTTTTAATATACTTCAAAAGATATGTCACCCAATTAATGTGGTGAAATCTAAAGATACAGCGGGCTTGGCTACACATTTATTGGATAAATAAAGAAGCAGAGATTGAGAGAGACAGGCAGACAGTCTCATGCCGTTAACCTTTAATTCATTAGTTGGATCATGTCATCGAACAAAAAGGGAAAACAGAAACAACCCAATAAAAAAGTTAAAAAAACAAAGAGGGAGAAAAAAACAACCAACTTTCTTGTTTGCCAATCCGAAATGGTTTCACATTATCTTGTAGCGCCCAAAAATACACACAATCAGTAGGCTAACACTACCAAAACGTTGGTCAAGAAAGAGCAAAAGAGACGAAATTTAAAAGTTCTTAACCAGTTGCTGCCAACTCTATTAAGGAGCTAAATATCAACAAGAAAATGAAAAAGAGAAATACAGAAACAGCCAGATTATGGGGAAAAAAAAAAAAAAGAAAGGGTCATAAAATGTTACGTTTCCCAGGACGATCAGAGGCCTTGCAGAGTCTTTTCAATAAGCTTCCTTGCCTTCCTACTGCGGATCTCAGCCTTCACGCTAGCACTCTTGTCCATCTTAATGTATGGCTTGTTCTTGGACTTCTTCAGGGCCCTTACCTTGGACTTTATTGATTCCACCAAGCTCCCCAACTAGTTTGCCATTTGGGATTTCGATGAGCCAAAAATACCAAAAACAAAACCATAAAAAAAAAAAAGGAAAAAAGATACAAAAGTTATGGAAGGACAGAATAAAGATTTTTTTTGCATCTATGCTTTTCTTTACGATACAACTAAAACTGCTTTTGATATGTATATATATATTATATACATATATATATGTATATGTATATATATTTTTCAGTTTTAGATTTGTGAAACTGAACGGGTTTTTTGTGGACTTGGTTTTTGGTTAAATGGGCTTGTTGGTGAATATAATTACGAGCTTGCCATTGACTCAATGGTTCTGAGTTCTCACTTCTGACTGGTCCTTTTTGGTTCATTTAATATTAAAAGTTATCACATACATAGATAATAAAATTTTTTAATAAAAATATTATATTTTTAAAAATATTAGTGACAATTAAAAAAAAATATTTTTTAAATAAATTAAAATAAAAAAAACTTTTTAAATGAGTAATTAATTTTTAATTAGTAATTTTTTAATATTAAAAAATTTAAATATTGTTAAGTTTTATTTTATTATTGTATTAGTTTTATTTTTTATATTAATTTTTAATTGAATATTATTATTTAATTCAGTGATATTAAATTTAATTAGAAGCATTATACAGTAGAGATTAAAATTTTGTTTACTTTTTGTTAAAATTGATGCTATATAATATTAGTTTTTTCTTATTACTAATATGTACTATAGTATTATCTTCATTTTCAGCTTTTCTGTCCCGGTATTTTGTTTGAGATTTAAATAGGCTCTAGTTTTAGTTTACAGTGAGTGTAGAATACAGGACTATTTAACGATTATATTTTGGATCGTTAAACACAATGTATCGATACCCACTTAATTATATCGATACAGAGGCACAGTGAACAACGAGAAATGACATTTTGAAGGCTCCAATGGCTATATTCCTTCACCAAATGTTTCCAAACGACTAGAATCATGATCAAGGCTATAAATAAGCCACTCCAACACCTTCAACAACAAGAAAAACCAAGAGAATTATGCTTAAAGTCAAATCTTTCATCTTTTCCATCATTTTCACTAAGTAGTTCATCTGTGTATAGGATTAATTCTTCCTATCTTTGTATTTTTCATTTTGTATCTTTAGATACATATTTCTCTTGAGCTAAAATTCTTGTAAACACCTAACTTATAGAAGTTTTATTTATTTACATTCAAATCCTTGCAAAAAGGGGAGGTTCTTCCTTAACCATTCAAAAGTAAAGAAGGTTTCTGTGTAGCCTTCAAAAGTAGAGAAGGTTTCTACTTAGCCTTCAAAAGTAATAAGAGATGGTTCTATCTAGCCACAAAAGATAATGGGTAGACGTCTCTATCGTAGCCTTAAAAGATAGAGAGTGTAACAGTTATACTTTGTCCTTGAAAGGTAGACAATTCAAGTTAATGAATTATGAAAATCTAAGGCAAGTGAGGCCAAGGTAGAGGACATAGGCAATTGAGGCCGAACCTCTCTAAATCTTTGAGTTTGCTTCTCTTTCTCTTGTCTTTAACTAACATGCACTCCAAAGTTTATTATTTAGATTTTTCAAGTTTATTTATCAAAGTTTTAATTTACTAATATTTTGAGAAATCAATTCACCCATTCTTGATTTTATTCACCACTAAAAGGTTTAACAATTGGTATTAGAGCTTGTGTCTCATTCCTATAAGCTTAACATCCTTGAGCAAAGATTCACAAAAGACCAAGCAAATGGCTAGTGGTTATATTTTTGGTATGGGCTAAGAAGGACATTCAATCGTGAGGCCTCTTCTCTTTAATAGTGAAGATTACGCATATTGGAAGATAAGGATGATGCTATTTGTCTAAGCACATTATTATCAAGTTTGGAAGATAATCATGAAAGGCCCATTCATCCCAACGAAGATGGTAGGTGATCTTGAAGTTCCCAAGGAAGAGCGAGAATGGGATGAGAAAGACATTAAGATGGCTCAACTTAATGTCAAGGCCATGCCTACACTTTTTTTGTACGACAGGCCATAATGAGTACAACAAGGTGTTTTTGTGTGATAATGCCAAAAAGATATGGGACAAGTTTGGCTATCACACTTGAAGGGACCAATCAAGTCAAAGAGTCTAAGATAAGCATGCTTACTCTTGATTATGAGATGTTCAAAATGAAATTGAAGGAGAGCATCAAGGAGATGTTCGATAGATTCACAGACATTGTAAATGGCTTGAAAGGTCTCAAAAATGTGTATCCCAGCAAAGAGATGGTCAAGAAAATGTTAAATAGCCTTCCTAAGTCATGGAAAACTAAAGTGACTACAATTGAGGAGTCAAGAGACCTCAATTTCGTTGCCTTAGATGAGCTCATTGGATTGATCCTCATATACGAAATAAAAATAAATCATGAAAAGAAACAACTACGAAAAGTTAGAGTTGCATTGAAGGCTTCCATGGGTGAGGAAGATGATGATGATGATGATGAAAATGGTGAAGATATGGAGATGATCATATTTGCCAAGAAATTCATGAAGATAGATAAGGGCAAATCATCTCAAACTAAAAAGGTTAACAAGGTTGTGTGTTACAAGTGCAACAAAATGGGGCATGTCAAATCCGTTTGCCCATTATTGAAAAAGAAGAAAAAGGCATTTGTAGCAATTTGGAGCGATAGTAACTCTTCCAATGATGATGACTCCAAGGAAAACCAAATTGGCAACCTTTGTTTCATGGCTTTTGATGAGCCCGAGGTAACCTCAAATTCTTTAAATTTAAATTTTTATGCATTTGATGAGATACAAGATGCTTTTGATGATCTTATAGTTGAGTTTAAGGAAATAAACTCTAAACATAAGAAAATGATTTCAAAATTAAAAGTTGAAAATGATTTATTATTGAAATCAAAACTTGTTTTAGAGAATGAAAACAAAGATTTGAAAAATGATTTTAAGCTAAGAATTAATATTTTAGAGAAAGCTAATTTTGATTTGAAAAGAAAGATTGAAAGCTTAGAACGAGAAAAGAAAATTATTTTGACAAATCTTTTCAAGTTTATATGACCAAGTTCTCACGTTGCAATTTTCATTGTCATAATTTGCATACTTGTCCTATCAAGAAAAGGACACAATTTAAAGTTAGGCAAGTATGGGTTCTTAAGGGAACATGAGGCTTTGAGACTAACATTCGTGGACCCAAAGCAATTTGGGTATCGAAAACCAAGTGAAAGTCTCTTGTATGTGTGTTAGAGCAATAAGGAGCAATGCAATACAAATAGATGCTCTAGACACATAAAGAAGTGTGATGGGTAACCTCTAAGCTTTAAAATTTTGATATATGTATTGGTTATTCATGTGGTGATTATTAATGCTTTATTAAATTTAAAAAAAAATTGTTTTTAATAAATGGGTTTAATGAAAATTCATGTTTTACATCTTGAGCAATTATGAGCTTAAATATGCATGCATTTGATGATTTAGTTCTTGATGATAATATGTCAAATCAATTTGTGAAATACTATTATGAAGCATAATTTAAGAATGCTTTATACATAGAAGGTTGATTTTATTAAACTTTATGCCATAAGTTATTAAGAAGCTATATTGCATGACTAAATTATATGCATATCTTTAGGGGGAGCATTTAGAGCTTACTTTTAAGATATGATGCCATAAACATGCATTAGTAAGTTCTTAAGTCTCTTTAACACTTAATATTCAACTATGCTTGCATGAGACTTAGGACGTTTAATTATTTTGTAAGTTCATGATTTATGGCTCAAACAAGTTGGTAAACATTAAAAATAGTATTTAAACATGTGCTTTTATGGTTTGAATGAAAATCCTTTAATTGCATATTGCCTTACTTATGTGACCAAATATGCCAATTCATTGAAACTTGATTTTAAAAGTTATTCTAATTTGAGCGTTGATTTTTCATATGAGATTCAAATGTTTAAAATCAGAAGTTTGCATTAGAATATAAAATCATGGATTTTGGAATGCCAAATTGCATATTTTTCTAAGCATTTTAAAAAAAACTCAAGGCATGTATCGATACTTAGAGCCCTGTATTGATACAATGAACAAAAACCCGGCTAGTACTGACACAATGAACTTTGTATCGATACATCACTATGTGTATCGATACAAAAGCCTCCTATATCGTTACAGCTAGTGAATAATGACCAATTTCATGCTTTTTTTTTGCTCTTAAATGCAAAATTGGTCTCTTTAATGAGTTTTTACTTAAAATCTCTCAATTTTATGATTTCTAAATCTTGATAAACATTGTTTCATAACTCATCACTGTAGACACTTAAATTTGTCCAGGCTATCTATCCCTAAAAGTCTTAAATATCCAAAAATAAAAATATAATAGTTACTTTGATAGAGTTCAACTTCCACCGAAGGAGTTTCACATTTTTTTTAATTTTAATTAGTCATATGTAAATAAGTATATATGCACATGATGGACAAATTTATTTTTTTAGGTAAAAAGAACGAATCCGCAAAGGAATTTTTTTTGTTTTTGACCAAGTTCTTGAAAAATTTGAAAAATTACCTCTACATCTCATAGTCAATTTTTCTATTTTTAGGAATTTTTTGAATTTTTTTTTGAAAAACTCGAAGAATTGGTGGTCAGATATTTTTATTGACACCGGTGTGGTTTTATGCTAATTCTCACCCCAAAAAATCATAAATATTCAAGGAATAATATGTATTGGTATTTTCTATCGTGAAGTGTTAAATTGTAAATTTTATAAATTAATTTTGCATTTTATAGTCTTTCGAGTATCGCGCTCATAAATTTTACTTTTGGTTTTTGTTAATCTATTTTTAGAAATTTTACAAGTTCATTTTCTTCACTTTAGAAATTAATGTTTTGAATAATATGTGGTTTTAAATTTGTTTAACTTTAGTGTCAATGAAATTTCGTAATTTTTCTCGGTATTAAAATACGAGTCTTTCTTTACTCGTAAAATTTTTGGTAGAATCCTCTCGAGTTTCAAACATCAAAATTCATCCAATATTATTATTTGATTCAAATTTATTCAATTTTCAAAAATTCATTCATTTTAATGAGTTTTGATTTTTTTTGAACTTTTCGCGTTTTCGAAAAATCAAGTTTTCTATTTTATAAATGTTTTTAGGGGAATTTGTTTTTGTTTAAAATTTTTTAAATTCATCTAATATTGTCATTTAACTCCCATTAAATTAGTTTTGAAAAATTTAATTTATTTTATGAATTTTAAAATTTTTTCTATTACCGAAATGCAGAGTTTTTACTTCATAAATTTCTTCAGCAGGATTGTTTGTATTGCATAATTTTTAAAATTCTTTAAATATTATTTTTAATCCAAATTAATCAGTTTGTAAAGAAAAATCAATTTATTTGATGAGTTTTGAGTTTTTTTCATTTTTGTCAATTTTCTTTGGTAAAGGTTTTTCTCATAAAATTTTATGAATTTGCTATTTTTAAATATTTTTGTACATAAAAAATTTATTTTTAGTATTAAAATGAATTAAATTGATCATTTGAAATTTTATTAAAAAATAATTTTTAATTTTTATAATTTAATCTTTTAATTAATTTTTATGATATAATTTTAGATATTATATACGAATATCAACTAAAATATCTCTAGCAACCAATGATGTTATGCATGACATCACAAGAAGACAAGAGTTATTAATTTAAATCCAATCAAGTGGTCAAAAATCAAATCATATATTAACAAATCAAATATAACAATAAAAAAATCAATAAATTATGACATATAATAAATGAAAGGAAATTTTGTAGGGATTTTGGACGGAAACTCATGGCAAGAAGGATTCAAAAAATCCATCATCTTGCCATCCCCTCATTTTTTTTTTGGAAAGAAAGAAAAAACCCAAAAAAAATATTCTCCAAAATATATCATAACTTTCATAAGCCAAAAACTCTAAAAATCCATAAAAATTACTTTGTTCTTTTATGTTCTTCAAGCTTTCAAGGTAACTTCTCTTCCAAAATGTTATATTTATGTTGATTCCATACTTGATTTCTTATTTTTTTAGTGAGTTTTATGATTACTTGAGCTCATGGATTTCATTCCATGTTGAAAGGCTAAGCATGAAAACAATGATTAAATTTTATGAATTTTCTTGATTTATTGGACTTTGTTGTATTTCTTCTTTTTTTTTTTTAATATAATATTTTGTGTTCATTTGTAATAAGGATGTTATCTTCAGTGGTTAGATTTTTTATAATATTTATTACGTTATGTTTATGATGATTTATATTGAAATCTTAGTGATTTTAATTTTTTTTTTGTATTTTTAAGCTTAAATTTTTTATAAATTTATGATATTATTTATGAAATTTCATGATGAAAAAATTTTTACTTTGATAATGGTGATTTTGTGTTTATTTTTACTTTGATTTTAGGTTTTTAAGTTATTTTGTAATATTTGTAAACTTAAGGACTAAATTGCAAACGTCTAAAAGTTTAAGAACTAGTTTGTAAATAATAGAATTCTTTTTTGTTTTATGGTCAAAAGATTTGACCAAAAGCTTCATGGATAACTTGGAAACTGATTTTGGATATTTCATATCATGCTTTAGGTATTTTTCACACTTTATGGGGTATTTTGTAATTTCTCAAAGTTTAAGGGCTAGTTTGCAAATAATGAAACATTTTGTATTTTTTTTCAAAGGTGTTTGATCGAACCTTCGTATGGATGTTCTTCATCATTTACATGTGGATGTTTCCCTAATTTATTATATTTTGTGATGATTTAGGTTATGTTTTACTTAAGTACCAAAGCATAAAATCGAGAAAGTTTCTGGACCCTTAGGAAAATTTAAAACTTTTAGGGCAAAATGGTTATCGTTCGCATGACATCATCCACTTAGATTATTTTGGATATTTTTCACATCCCATTGGTCCTCCGATGAGGGGCTAAAAATAAAAAAACTTTTCGTATTTTTTTGTTCTCCATTAGGGTACGAAATGTAATTTTGAAAACTTTAGGGATTCATTAGCAATTTTCATACTTTAGGTCATTGTTGTAGTCAAAATTACCCATTTGGAGTAAGAATGATCATTATTTGTCTTTTTGAGTCCATTAGGGGTACCGGGATACTTTCATGTCGAAGATATACCCAAGGGTATTTTTCATAATTTTTCTCATCGAGATGCTTTTATGCCAATGGTGAAAGTTTAAGGTTCTTTTAGCCTTTTAAGGTTATTGTTGAGAGTCCATTAGGGGTACCGGGATATTTTCAGTCGAAGGTATACCCTAGGGACATTTTCGTAATTTTTTTCATCGAGATGTTTTTACGCCAATGGTGAAAGTTTAAGGTTCCTTTAGCTTTTTAAGGTTATTTTTGAGTCTATTAGGGGTACCGAGATACTTTCACGTTGAAGGTATATCTTAGAGGTATTTTCGTAATTTTTCTCATTGAGATGCTTTTATGCCAATGGTGAAAGTTTAAGGTTATCGGGTGCCTTAGTATCGATCATAAGCCTTAGGAATATTTTAATTTTTCTAAGAACCCGATCTTAAGTAGTTACCGGGTGCCTTATTATCGATGGTAAGCCTTAGGAATTTTTTTATTTTCCTTAGAACCCGATCCTAAGTAGTTATCGGGTGCCTTAATGTCGATGGTAAGCCTTAGGAATATTTTAATTTTTCTTAGAACCAAATCTTAAGTAGTTACTGGGTACCTTAGTGTCGACGGTAAGCCTTAAGGTTATTGTAATTGTTCTTGAAAACTAGTCTTAAGTTACTACCGGGTGTTTCTATGTCGAAGGTATACTTTAAAGATATATTCATTTTTTTCTTTTATCTTTTAGTCCTTGGATTCGAATTAGTATTTCAGTGTCCAGGCTGAGTCATATGTCATTTATTTTTGTTTCAAATAAAATTCATATGTCTTTGAAAAATAAAGGTAATGTCAGAGTTATAGTGGTGTGTGAAATTCCTCCCACCATATGTGATAAGGGTTTTACAGATTATTCTAATGACAAGGTACCCTTTTCAAAATGAGAATCAGGACTTTTATACATATAAAAAAACCTTTCATATTCTACCAGGTACTCCAATAGGATGTGAATAATATTTTTTTAGAACCTTTTATGTCCCTTTGGTTCTGCGTTGGGGTATAAAAGGGAATAATGAAAACTTTCGTGTCCCATTGGTTTTTTGATAAGGGTGTGTATGACGTTTTGATTTTTTAAAATGAAAAATCTTGATTTTCTCTCGTAGAATAATAAAATCTTATTTGAACAATATGTGAATTATAATTAAATGCCACATATTAAAACCAAATAAAAATTAAAATTCAAGTTAACACGAAATTAATAAGGTATCGATTTTTGGGCATCACGAGAGGGTCGATCCTTACTTGTGATTGTAACGTACTCCCGGACCCTTTTATATGATATTTGGTATGATCGTGGGCTTTGGAGTTTGTATTCTAGGGTTTTGTAACCGTTGAAATACAAACTCTAGTAAGTGACCAATCTCAACTAACCCAAATAGATTGGTGGCGACTCCAAATAAATTATCATTTCGTAATGACTATTTAAGGTTAAATTAAGTGAGCAATTCATCTTGACCACCAGTCCCCAAAAATAAAAAGATGTCAATAATGATATGGCCGATACAAATAAGAGAATATAAAATAATAATAAATTTAATAACCACATTATGACAATCACGTGCTTAAACATCATAATTGATTCATTAACGAGTGTTTCACAAATCAAATACATTAAGTGCTCATATTACCTCATGATGCTAAAAAATACAAATCTTTCTATGCATCATTATTTTTTTTGCAATAATTGGTACCATATACGCTTAATGTTCTTCATTCATCAATATTTGGTATCACTTATTTTAAATGTTATTAAGCTCATTGAACATATTTCAGTTCTAACAAACCCTAAGCTTGTTGAATATTCTTTTATAATTAAAATCTTGGTACCTCTAATGCTCATCTTTTGGCAAAAGTGTTTTTAAGTTTTGCAAGGTTCATGGAGACAAATCCATCCTTGAAAGATGAACACTTACATAGCAAAAGGAAGCAAATTAAGCATACAACCTCATCAAATCAAACCAAAACCATCAAAGAATGCTCAAACACTAGAAATAATGATCCTACAAGTTATTATGAGCATATCATCAATTTGGTAAGGTTAAGGTAATCATTAGAGAAATGCAATTAAATTCTTTTTCTTTAGCATTATGTTTCATGATATACATGAGTCAATTATATATAATTGGTATTCTAGTATGTAATGTATGCTTAAAATGTTTGCTTTGAATGAATCTTTGAACATGTCTAAATGCATAATTCTCATATTTAAGCATGTTCTTTGATTGAATGTTTTCTAAAATGATTTTATTGATATATCATGAATGAGCAAATGATTTTCTAACCTATGAAAGTTTGTTATGTTTTTTTTGAAAATTTTTTATGGCATCTATTGTAGTGTGCATGTGTACTAAAAATTTCAAAATTTTGTATGTATTATGCACCTAAACACCAATTGGATTAACAATTTTTAAAATCTTTTAACAATTGGTATGTTCTATCTCTTAAATGTGCTTAAATGACTAAACAAAAATCGGATGAACTATACATTAGGACTTAATTGCATATATTTTCTCAATAATTGGTAGACATGTTCTTAAATATTTCATACTTAATATACCTTCTATAATTTTGGTTGAAATTAGACCTTCAGCTTTGAATTAATCTACTTTCACTTTTTTAATATTCCAAAAAAGGAGAGAATTTTAAGGGTTAATTTGCATGCTTGTACTTCATTTATATGTATATATATATACACTTATGCTAGCAAATAGGAAGATTTCACATGTGCTTACATTATTTATATTATTGAAATCGTTAATAATGTGTGTTGGCATTCTTGAAGCCAAATATGACCAAAAATGCCGTTGCCAAGTGTTTCAAAATAAAATCTTAAAAAAAAATCCATTTCATAATACTTTTATGAAGGGGGAGTTTTATTGAAAAGCTTTAAATGATTAAAGGAGAGTTTTATAAGCAAATTTAGCTTAAGTTTTGTCATATCAAAAAAGGAGAGATTGTTAGGTATATTATCATACCCTAAACAACGTAATGTAAAAATAACGAGAGAAGAAAATTATTATATCCTTATTTATCAACTAAATTAACCACTCAGTGTGAGTTTCGTCAAATAAAAGCTATGATAATTAATAATGTGTTAGCTATATTAGCTTTGAATTAATCTTAGTTTTGATATAACTAAAACTTAAGCTTAATTAGCTTGTGTTTAATTATTTTCAAGATTAGTATTTTTTCATGAAAATATTTTGTAAACACTTTGAAAAATACTAGAAAGTGTTTCAACTCCTTTAAGCACTCAAAAATATGTTCTTAATACATATTTTTATATAAAACATGTTTGAGATAAGTTTTATATGTTTTAAAGTCATGAAAAACTTTTTAAAATTGATTTTCATGTGAATGTATTGATACACTATGTGCACGTATTGATACAATACTTAACAGTAGCTAAATAATCTTAAAATACAAAAATCACTGTTCATGTATCGAGACAGAGCATTCTGTATTGATACAGGACTGTTCATGTATTGAGACAGATCTTTCTGTATCAATACAAGACTGTTACGGTCATATTTTGAACCGTTAAACATAATGTATCGATACCCACTTAATTGTATCGATACAGAGGCACGGAAAACAATGAGAAATGACATTTTGAAGGCTCCAATGGTTATATTCCTTCACCAAATGTTCCCAATGGCTAGACTCATTATCAAGGCTATAAATAAGTCACTCCAACACCTTCAACAACAAGAAGAACCAAGAGAATTGTGCTTAGAGTCAAATCTTTCATCTTTTCCATCATTTTCACTAAGTACATCTTTGTATAGGATTAATTCTTCTTATTTTTGTATTCTTCATTTTGTATTTTTAGATACATATTTCCCTTAAGTCAAAATTCTTGTAAACATCTAACTTTTAGAGGTTTTATTTATTTACACTCAAATCTTTGCAAAAAGGAAAGGTTCCTACTTAGCCATTCAAAAGTAGAGAAGGTTTTTACTTAGTTTTCAAAAGTTATGAGAGAAGGTTCTATCTAGCCACAAAAGATAGTGGGTAGAGGTTTCTATTGTAGTCTTGGAAGATAAAGAGTGTATAGGTTATACTTTGTCCTTGAAAGTTAGACAATTCAAGTTAGTAAATTGTAAAAATTAAAGGCAAATGAGGTCGAGGTAGAGGACGTAGGCAATTGAGGCCAAACCTCTCTAACTCTTTGAGTTTGCTTCTTTTTCCTTTGTCTTTAATTATTTATTTTTATTCATTAACTTGCACTTTAAAATTTTTTGTTTTGATTTCTCAAATTTATTTATCAATGTTTTAATTTATTAAAAGTTTGAGAAATCTATTCACTCACCTCTTAATTTCATTCAGCACTAAAATGTCTAACATAATGAAATAACGAAACCATGTTTTTGGCCTCGGCTTTAGGGTATTAACAACCTACACGGCTTTTCTTCTTATAATTCTTGCTGGGAGGGGCGTGGCGATTACACTCGGAGCCTATCCAGGGGTAAGGAAATATTTTCATTTTTCCCAACAACTACAGATGTATGTGTTGAAGCTTGACGTCAACAACTGGAATTCCAAGCCTCAAACACGTAGAGTGAAGGCAACACTGAGCAAAAAGCTCAATTCTCACTTCTACGGCTTCTTAGTTCCCTATATCCCTAGCAGGCAAGGACATTCATGGACTACTTTTGAGATGGAGATTGCTAACCTTTTACTTCTCTATCTGCCCACAAATTATTTCAGCACGTATGATTGAACTGAAATAATTTCAGATTAAAGTAGTAGATTATCAATGTGCCAAGGATTATAACTTCTTTGACCATCCTTAAGAAACAGAAAAAAAAAATTCCACAAGTATTGAACGTTCCATATCCATTTTAGGCAATAGGTATAAGATATCCAACATCTAACAATCTAACATTTATCAATTCAACAAAATATAAATTGAATTACATGAATCGTTTTGACACGTATTATTATTTTTTCCAGGTCATGGATGGAGGGAAGGAGGAAGAAATACAAGAAAAAGAAATATATATTTCTAACACACTCATGTATTAATATTATATTTATTTTATTTTTATATTATATTTTAATTATTTTTATATTATATTTATATCTTATTCAAATTTATCACATATTTTATATAATTTATTGTTGTATTTTAATTTTAAAAAAATTAAATATTTTTATTATATATCAAATCATTACATATTTTGCATAAATATAAAGACAAATATTAATTAAAAATATTTTTTTCAAGTGATAAATAATAATATGGATTTAAATAGACAGATATGAATATATAAAAATAAATTTAAACTTAAGATTAAAAAAAAAATCAAGTCGTAGTCTAACTAATGCCCAAATCTGCTGCCCATGGCTAGTTGTTGCTTTTTTTTTTAAGTTATATTTTTATTTATATTTTAGTAAGACAAGACATTCATGCATTGTGTATTTATATAATTTTCCTTGCAATAACTTTTTGCATTGATTTTTATCATAAAAAAAGGTATTTGTCTATCGACTTAACAATTTAATTCTATCATCATGTAATGTGTCCAAAAATTTAACAACAAATTGATTCTTCAATATTTATCTTATCTTAAAGAAATTTTCGTGTAATATTCTCCAAACAAAAGGAAAATTATATAAATACACAATGCATGAATGTCTTGTCTTACTAAAATATAAATAAAAATATAACTTAAAAAGTCTTGTCTTACTAAAATATAAATAAAAATATAACTTAAAAAAAAAAAAGCAACAACTGGCCATGGGCAGCAGATTTGGGCTTCAGGTAGACTACGACTTGATTTTTTTTTTAATCTTAAGTTTAAATTTATTTTTATATATTCATATCTGTCTATTTAAATCCATATTATTATTTATCACTTGAAAAAAATATTTTTAATTAATATTTATATATTTTATAATTAAAATTTAAATAAAAATATATTATTTTAATTTAAAATTACTATTTTAAATTAAATCAAACCGATTTGAAACAAAAATATTAAGGTCTGACCGTTGCCAAGCAGAGTTAATACACTAGTAGTGTTTAATTAAATTATTAAGCAGCACAGAATTTGCAAAATCTTCTAAGTCAAATGATTTATCTATTTTCTACATCAACTAAATAAATAAAACAGAGCTTTACCTTCCCACACCGGTAAAACCTCATTTCTTTATGCACCCAACCAAGTATCTATTTTGTATAACACTGCATGGGTTAAAGGGAGAGAGATTAATGACAGTAATTATACAACTCTAGCAAAACACTTCAGTTAAATATATATATTCTAGAAGTTCTGACATGCATTTTTAAAAGAAGATTTGATATATGATTAATAATTCAAGGTTAGATTTCTAACACAAGATAGGAGTATGAGCAAGGAACAAGGGACAACATAGAGTTGAGGAAGAAACAGGGATGAATTCTGTGACAAAACAAAACCGAACTGGAGCTTCAGCTGGAAGTTGTCGGATCTAATCAAGAAATAATTTTTTTGCAAGCAATGCGTAGTGAAGCTTTGATATTGGTAATTGTTTAATAAAAAAAAAGAAACAGCAAAATCGATTTAATTGCGAAATTTCACAACAAAGAAAAATGACAGCCATTTACGCTAAAGGGCAACTCTGGACCTGCATCAAGAGAAAGCATGGATTACTATAGACATGAATTAGCTTTTTTTTTTTTCCTTTTTTTCCCCTTTTATCTAATGGAATTGCAGTTTGAGAATAAAAAAATAACAATAAATATAAAAATTCAAATTTCAAACTTATTGTATACTATTTCTTATGAGTATTTCACATTAATCAG
This sequence comes from Adansonia gregorii, assembly GCA_038382025.1. Taxonomy (NCBI): domain Eukaryota; kingdom Viridiplantae; phylum Streptophyta; class Magnoliopsida; order Malvales; family Malvaceae; genus Adansonia; species Adansonia gregorii. The sequence goes on from JBBYHO010000006.1 coordinate 3,183,506, forward strand.
TTGAGTTAAATTTAAAGTTCATGTTACATTAACGTTGCGAAGAGAGAATGCATCAAGGAAAGGGACTGGAAGCAGGCAAATGCTGATTTAATTTTCAAAATTCAATGACGGAAATATTTATTCACTAAATTGGTACAAACAAAACCAGATTTGTGATAATATTTAAAAATTTAAAGAACCAGACAAATCATTCTTATAATGCTAGCAAACCTATATTTTTCATATAATATTTTGTTTTGACCTTTCTCCCTACTATACAAGAATTTAGAGAATTCCCGCCAATGCAAGATACTGACTACTTTAAAATAATCGTATTGCTTCTTTTCGGGTCTTCATTTCAAAAGTAATTAGTCTTAATTTAATGACCTTATTTTCAAGACTAAACCACATATCATCCTGATCCGGCTGCTAAATGGTAGAAAAGTACATAATCGTAATTTTTGAAATGCATACAATTACTTTATTAATGCTAAATCATCAAGAGAATACCAGTCAAGTTTCGAATGAAGTGAATTCTAGTCATTCTCTTTCCTGAGTCGAGAGTGAATTCTAGTCATTCTCTTTCAGCAAAAACTTTATTAGGGAATAAGCTAGGACTGGAGCAAAGGGAAATGAAAATTACAATTCTACATGCTTTCCCACTACATTCAATTACCTGGTATAATTCGAGACATTCATTCACATTGACGTCCCATAGGAAAGAAAAGGCAACTTTTCATCTCCTAGTCCATCACCTGTATCTCCAACATATAAATTAAATAAGACACCATGGTTTCTGAGACAATATGTAAGTTTCAATGCGAATGCAAGGGACAAAAAGATAAGAACTACCCACTGCATGAGTGATTAGGGGTTGGTGCTTCGTTGAGAGTCGGACATAGCGTTAGGGTTGCCAAAATAGCTATAGCCAAGATCAACAGCTGTAGCAGCTGCTTCCTATAATCACATTCAACTCTTTCTCCAGAAAGTCTGAAGCACCAGAATCACACAAGTCATTTTTTCCTTTACATTTAAGAGAGCTAAAACCCTTAATTATTGGTGCCAAATTACCAATGTCAAGCTTTCATATGATCATTTTTGAAGAAAACCAATCTAAATTGTAATTCTCCGAAGTTTAAAATAAGTATAGTAACTGTTGGACTCATACATAATCCAGAACTCCTTTGATTGATTTGATTCTCTGAATTTCCAAAATTATTTTCTAGTAACTGTATTTAGGCAGTCTTTAGACTGCCAGCTTCTTCCCACAAATGACCATCCTCACCTGCAAATGCAGCATAAGGATAGGGCTAATATAATGCTTATACGAAATTGCTAACCCCCTCCAGGTCCAACTATTATCAGCCCACTAGGTTCCTTCAACTTGGCAACCTATTAAGCGTAAGGAGGAGAGGGTGGGGTTGTTTTGAAGGTCAAGAAAATACGGGGATAGAAAAAAGTTACACTCATCCTGAATACAACAGTGTGAACCACATAGATTCAAAGAACGACTTTTAAGGAACTACAACCCAATAGAAAGAAGAAAATATAACTAAATCACTAATCACTCAAAAAATTTAAGGTGCTGCTAGCTAATACAATTTTAGTATTTTGCAAATTTGCATATCAGCATCAAATAAAAAAAAGGTCTAGCAGAAGAAGTAACTAAAAATTTAAACCACTTTAAGTGTAAAGGAAGAACAACTACAAGCTTATCAATCTTCATAGGATTATTCAATTTTATTTCATGCAACCATTAGCCTACAAGAAGAAGAAATCACAACATTTCATAGAGTCGAAGACAACATCAAAATTCACAAAAGTATTGAATACCTGTACAGGCACTAACTAATAACAGGGGGAAAAAAAAAACTTAATGAGAAGAAAAACATATAACACATTAAGATATTCCAACCAGAGTTCAACTGATGCAAATATCAACATTTAACATTGAAAGAGAAAAGCAAAATTAATCGGAGAATGTATGTGATAGATATAACTAAAATCAAACGTACATTGTTTAAAAATGAAATGGTGCAATCTTTCCACCCGATTGTCGGAGAAAGTAGTGTTGAGTTGTGATTCAAAGGTTGTTACCAAGTTGCTAGGGGTCATGGGTTGTTAGTAGTTAGAAGTTTGTTTTAGTCAATTATGTAGTGGGTATTGTTGTTAATAATAGGCTAGTGGTTGGAGTGGAATTATGAAGTAGGTATTGTTGCTAATAATAGGCTAGTGGTTGTAGTGGACCTTTGTTAGTAATGCTGATTTATGTGGGCCTATGCAAACTGAGTCCTTGGGTGGGAGTCATTATTTCTTGCTATTTACTGATGATTATAGTCGCATGAGCTGGGTTTATCTTTTGGAAAGCAAGTCAGCAACTTTTGAGAAGTTCCAAAATTTTAAAGCTATGGTGAAAAATCAAAGTGGGATCCATAGGAAGTTAACAACTCCATACTCTGGAGCAAAACAATGTCATTGAATGAAAAAATCAAACCATTGTGGAGATAGCAATAAGCATGTTACAAGCAAGGGGACTTTTAAACCAATTTTGGGTGGAAGCTGTAGCAACATATTTCTATTTGTTGAGTCTCTCACCAACAAGGACTGTTATGAAGCAAACACCAGATAAAGCTTGGCATGAAAAGAGGCCATCTATAAGTCATTTACGAGTTTTTGGATGCATTGCTTATATTTTGGCAAATTCTCAAGTTCATCGAAGTTTGATGAAAAATCTGAAAAATGCATTTTTATTGGTTATTGTACTTAATCCAAAACATATAGACTGTATTAAGATTTCAATTAGAAGGGATGTAGTATTTGATAAAAATGTAAGCTAAGATTGGAGTGAAGAATAGGTGCAAAAAGAGATTCTTCTTATACCAATTAGAATCTCTTCATACGAAAGATAAGAGCCAACTCCTACAAGTTCACCCACTGGTTCCTTTATGACATTAGTAAGTTCATCAATTTCAGCAACACCAAGCAAAAACTCTTCATCCACAACTCTTGAAGAGTCTTCAGATGAGACACCACTAAGGAAGTATAGATCTTTGGCTGATATATATGCATCCTATCAGTTTGCTCTCACTTTTTTAGACCTTATTAATTATGGAAATGTGTTTGAAAAAGAAGAGTGGCAGAAAGTAATGGTGGAAGAGATGAAAGCTATCGAAAAGAATAAAACATGAAAGATGGTTGACTTATCAAAAGGCAAAATTGTAGTTGGTTTGAAGTGGGTGTTCAAGACAAAATTTGCTGCAGATGGATGCATACAAAAGTACAAAGTTCATCTTGTGGTGAAAGGATATGCGTAACAATATAGTGTTGATTTCAAAGAAACCTTTGCTCTGATAGCTCGGTTTAAATTTGTGAGGCTTGGTCTAGCATTAGCTGTGCAATTGCAATGGCTTGTTTATCAATTTGATGTCAATTCGACATTTTTCAATGGGGATTTACAAAAAAAGGTTTATGTAGTGTAGCCAAAAGGTTTCATAAAGGAAGCAACGAAAGAAAGGTGTGCAAGTTTATCGCAACATACCCCATGGTGGATCCTCATGGATCTATAGGTGCGTACATCTTAATATACTTTCCTGACTTGAAAATGTCTTCTTGATCTAGAATTTTCTTTTATGATGTGATGAGAATGACAATGCATGGATTCTCGATTTATGGTATAATGAAAGGGACCATAAAACAGATCGCTCATCGTATTGGTCTTAGATGGCCATCACGAAATGGCCAATGCTTAAAGTTGTCACTGATTATTTTGGACTAGGCATGATCGGATGCCTATTGAAACCTATGCTTTGAGTTACGAAACTCAAAACATCATTCTTGTGGTCTACATAATACCAAGATTTGTCGTTTGGGTTTGAGAGTTGGTTACGCATGATGAGGTATGAACCTCTTCGCGATGCTCAAAATCGATACCTTACCAGCTATGTCTTATCTCAGTTTTGGTTCTTTCAATCTTAAGTTGTCATTTTTGATATAACCCTTTTTAATGCATGAATGTTATAGAAATACAAATCCAGGTTTGATGAAAAGATTTAATCTCATATATGCCCTGGAGAGATGAAGAATATAGAGATTTTCGACAAAAATGACCTCTGGATTTTACTTTGAAAATGAAATGTTTCACTTTGGGCATTGAAGAGATACCTACATGGAACATTACCTTTAATTTTATTTGAAATGATTTGAAACATGAATACAAACAATCATCATAAAGAAATCATGTTAGTAAAGCGATAAATAAAATAACATAACATGGATCATTCAATGCAATGATAAAGAAAATGGGTGGACTATTGGAATTCATCTCGCTATTGGCATCGATTATCTATGAATAACTAAATCGATAATTTTTGGGATGTATCTGGGTTTCTTGATTAAACAAGGTTTGTTTGACATATTCATGAAAGTTCAAGAAGGAGAAGAAAATTAATTGTAGTTGAAAGATAGGGTTGGAGTTTCCTTTTGGAATGGTGGGGTTGAAGTATCCTTGTGGATGACAAATAAGTTTGACAAAGGAGGATTTTTTTAATCTTGACAATTTTGAAAAGCAGAGTTGGAGTATCCCCTCGAAAGATCGGGGTTGGAGTATCTCTAAAAGTGACACGTCCAACACTTTTTAAAGAAGTTGAGTTGGAAAAATTAGGTTGATAAAATCTTGTGATTTAGAAGACGGGTGAGCATTTTGACGACTTTAGGTGAAAAGAGATTATTATGAATAAGAATGGTAAAGATGTAAAATATGTTTGTGCCTTGATATGAGCCTATGGGAGGTCAAATCATATTCTCGAGTCTAATCGGGTTTACATAGAGACATTCGAATGTGTCAAGACAAAATTTGGAAAAACAACTCAATTTTAATCAAAACTAAAAAACAGGGATAACATCGTGCTATCCAACTTTTTGAATTTATTCTATATTGGTTTGGAGGCTTTAGAGGGTGGGCGAGATACCGTTAGAAAGTTAACGTGACAAGGACCAACCTAAAAATGTTCCTGATAACCCAAAAAGTCCCTTTCTAGGAAAATAAATTTGCAAGTTTGGATTGATTATGCTGCTGATAGAGCATAAGAGGGACAATATGTGTCAAAATTTGAAAAATCACCACAGACTCATTTGCAAGTCAAAAAATTGTAAATGACACCTTTCTAAAAAGGGAATTTCATGAACATTTTAAGAAAAATGTTTGAAAAATTTTAAAAAATCATTTAGTTGGCCTGAATGGCCCAAACAAAATACATGTTCGGATTCTAAAGGTTCTGAACAGTTTAAAATCATAACTTTCTTATCTGGACTGATCTTGGGATAAACAAGACAATGTTTTAAAGATAATTTGACATGATTTAAGAAAAAAATATCAAAAAATTCATGAAAAATCAGTTAGGATTTTAAAGTAATTTTTCGATTTGCAACAGTTATACTGCCAGTAGGGGATAAAGTAGGGTAGGGGATATCTTTCATTTTTTGTGTCTTCAGGTCTAAACTTGAGTCATTGATGTCCGAATGTCTATGAATGAAGGGAAAAAGTGGCATGAGCATCACAAACTTATTTGCATAGCCTAGAGTAGTTTGGGATGATAAAATAACCCATTGATCATACCACTTATGATTTAGACTCAAACAAGATGCAAACATTTAGGGAATACTTATAAGACCATTTTGGTTTCAAAATCAAAAGATTTGAGCTTGTTTACCAAGATTCTAGATTTGAAAAACAAACTTAATTTTTCCTAAGATATTTTGCTAACTTTAAGGAAATGCTAAGTCTATGCTAATCCTCGTTGGTTGAGGTTAACATGCTTGGCTTGGGGGATTTTGAAAATCAATTTTTTGACAGCCATCAAACATGCATTTTGATAAGAAACATATAAGGGGATGGCACATAACATGAATGGATGCTAACTTTACTAATGGTTTAGACAACGAAAGTGTTATGCACTTTGACAAGAAAATGTCATGGATGCTGAAAATGGCAATGATTCATGCAAGTTAATGTGTAAATGTGCTTGAAATGTGTTAGGCTAATGATTCATACATGAATTAAGGATAACAAGATGCATGGACATGGCATAAAATGCATGAGCAAGAGATATCAAACTAATGAGGGTGAAATAAGGTATTTTGCATATCAAAGGGCATTAAGGCATCCAAGTCCTAAACTACCACAACCAAAAGCTACAATAATGCATGATAATCCTAAGAGAGTGATGAAAACATGGAGAGCTCACTAAAATGACGAAGATGCTAAAAAATAAAAAATGCAAGTGATAGAATAGGAAATTATACCAATAAACTTAAATTTTTGGCCAAATAGTTAGAGCTACAGAGATAGCTTGAATTTCCCTCTTTTCCTTGTTGTAAATAAGCAAGAAAAAGAGAGAAATAATGAGGTTTTGGTTTTGGTTTGGATGAGAGTGATTTTTGGAATGTGTAATGGTTGAAAGTGAGTATTTAGGGGCTATTTTTGGGTGCTGAGTGAAGAGCTACGGGATTTGGATTTCTTTGATGTGTGAATGCGTTTTGAAAGTGTAAATGAGCTGGAATCTAACTTTTTCAGTTGAGATACAAGTGGCCTACTTATACCAACATTGTGGAGCCAATTGGAGGTATTTTTAGCTATTTCTCAAGGGGGACAAGGTGATTTCAGCATGGTGGCTATAGGGTGGTTGTAGAAGGCAAATTGCTGCCAATGTAATAGGCATAGGGTGGCTGGTTTAAATACTAAAATGATTTTTCAGCAAATAGGGTGGCTGATGGTGATATTGGCCAACAACTAGGGAGGAGTAGGGTGATCATGTGATATTAACCCTTTTTTATCCAATTTAGACTTTAAAAAATATTTTGATTAATCCAAAAGTCTAAATTCGTAATATGATATGTGTTTTAATCTTTTCTGATGCAAAGAAATAAGTTAAAATTGAGTTTTGGATCAATGGTAGATGAGTCAAAAATGCCCGGACCATGAAAATAGCCTGCATTTATCGATCCATTGCATAATGTATCGATACAATAAACTATTGTATTGACAATATGAACCACTATATCGATACATGTTGACATGTATCGATACATTTCTTTACAGAATGCATGTTTTTGGTCATGGCATGGCCTAGTATCGATACATAAGGTCCTGTATCAATACAGAGGCCTATGTATCGATACATCTGCATGTTGTATCGATACAAATGGGGACATTTCAAATTTTTAGCACTTTTGAGCATTGTATCGATACATGAGAACCATGTTTCGATACATTCAAGTAAACTTGTAACTTTTCTCATATCTTTTATCCTCGGATACCTTAGACTACGTCATTTGATGTCACATCTTTGCATTTAGCTTTAATATGATCCCTAGGCCTTCTTGACATCCTCATCGCCTGGCAATCATCGCATCTTCTTACATCCATGCTCTAGATTGATAAAAATTAGTCCGAACAAAATAAGGTGTCTACAGCTACCTCTCTTTGGCCGTTGCTGAGAATCAGGAATAAGACAAAGTCAAATAGACACTATTTTGTTTGGGGTGGACTAACGCTCCCCAGAACATAAGGGTTTTAGGTTTTCTAAGGTTTGACCCTCTTAGGCAGGTACGGAGAAACGTGGATTTTTTATGTGGGTACCGCCAGCTTGTGCGAGCTTTGACTCAAGTACCGCCAGCTTGTGCGAGCTTTAAACTTGGTGTCACCAGCTTGTGTGAGCTTTAACTCAGGTGCCGCCAGCTCATGCGGGCTTTGAAAAGAGTGCCACTGACATGTGGGCTTAAAAAAGGTGCCACTAACTTATGGGCTTTTAAGGGGTGCCACTGACTTGTAGGCTTAAAAGGGGTGCCACTGACTTGTGGGCTTTAAAAGGGTGCCACTGACTTGTGGGCTTTGAAAGGGTGCCACGACTTGTAGGCTTTAAAAGGGTGCCACTCATTTATGGGCTTTAAAAGGGTGCCACAACTTGTGGGTTTTGAAGAGGTGCCACTGACTTGTGAGCTTTAAAAAGGGTGCCATAACTTATGGGCTTTAAAAGGGTGCCATTGACTTCTGGGCTTTAAAAAAAAGTGCCACCGACTTATGGGCTTTAAAAGGTGCCGCTGACTTATGGGCTTTGAAAAGGATGCTGACAACATTTCTTGATAAAACTTCAAATACCAGCTTTTCTTAATAGAAGTTCATCACAAAATTCCTATTGAAAAGGGCTTTGGCACTAGTTCATGCCAAAAATTCTTGACAAAGCTTTTAACGAATGTTCTTGACAGAAGTTTTTTTTACGATAATTTCTATAAAACAATTTCTCACCACTAGCACTTTTGACATGAGGTGATGAGAAGAGAAGGACCTTACCTGAATGACACTTGGTTTGCGAAGCTTAATGTTCTTAACAAGAATTCCTTGGAGATTTAGTAGACCTGGCTTGAAATGATATTGTAAAAATGATATATGATGGTAATGTGAATGCATGATGTGGAATGCTATCATGATTATATGATGTGAAGTCTAATATGAAAGATAGCCGTAGTTCTCCTTGTATGTCAAACTCTCATAGGGATGACGATTTGTCTTTGATGTGACTCATCTTGCTGGGGATTATAGGTTATCCCAGCTCCATTGAGGATATAACCAAAAATTTAGTTTCAAGAACTTGAACTATTCCATTTCTCGATTTGGGAGGCTTAATCATTTTCCTGACAAATGGAAGGCATTGTCAATAATTTGGAGACTATTTGACTGATTAGCTTGATGTCCCTGGTTTTGATAGGATTCTGATAGAATGCATTAGTTGATTTTTTTGGTTAGCTTAAAATGGTTTTTCTTAAGATGAGGCTAGTAAAAGCAAGAAATGGTTTGGTGTATGGTCATGTGGAACGGATGTTTGGACGTGACAAGTGCATAATCTTGATTGGGGCGTAAGTAAAGTTGCCTGTACTTTTTTTTCCTTTTTATGTAATGTCAAGATGTCCTAATGCATATTTTAATTGATTATCAAACATTATTAGTTAGATAACAAATGCAATGTGAATTGTATAAGGGTTAAAAGAAACAAGGCAATATTTATTCACGATAATAAAGACACATAACTCAATATAATATTTGACGAGCAAGTGATCGGTGGCAAGAATTATGATCTTTTGGGTAGAAGATGCCTCTTACAATTATCACAATGATGCTCTTTAAGTGCTTTTCAGAACCTTCCTCGAACAATGAATGTGTCTAGCATGAGCTGACCTTCGAAAGATCCATAATATTGCTTTGCATTATCCTATGGGTGTTCTCGATTCATGCCCTATCAAAATTGATCTTCTCAAATAGTCCTGGCGGGTTTTCAACTACAGTCGGGTTAATTGCTTAGATATCTTTTTTGGAATTTCAACTAGACCCTTTTTGTTTTTTTTTTGTTTTCTCTCTTTTTTTTTGAAGGATGCCTTTTTAGGTTTTCGCCTTCTATGTGTGATATTTCTTAACAGAATATGAATAGACTAGGTTAGGCAAGGCATTGTCGTCCATTTCTGAGAAGATTAAGGCCTCTCCGAAAAAAGGCTTGCTTCCTGGCATATAATCCTTCCCAATTATGGGTTCACTGACCCCGCGTATCTTTATAAATTGGGAGAATCTTCTTTAATACCAATTTGCTTGGGTAAGATCGTTATGGGTGTATTTTTTTGTTATGGACTTGAATTATGCGTCTTTGATGCGTTTGACCATGGCAGATACATTTTCTTTGATGAGAACGAGCTAGTCGTATTTGCTCATGACCCATTCAGCCCTTCCAAGTTTGGTTTCCATCAAGACTCTAAAATAAGAGATCTTGACTTCGATGGCCAATACAGCTTTCATCCCATAGATAAGGAAGAATGGGGTAACACTAGTGGAAGTTTGAACTGAGGTCTGACAGGCATGAAGTGCAAATGATAGCATCTCATATCAATCTTTGTAAGTCTCAGCCATTTTTTTAACTATTCTTTTGATGTTTTTTGTTGGCCTCCTTAACTGCCCCATTCATATTTAGGTGATAAAGATAAAATTATGATGCTGGATCTTGAACTATAAGAGGTCTAGTGGTGCAGAGCTTTCTTCAAAATCTTCTTCAGAATCAATTTCACTAGTACAAATTGACTATTCGAAATCGATCTTTAAAGACCCATCAGACATATTCATGTCACTGTTATCAGGACACCTGAAAGGATAAAGAAACAGGCATTGCAAAAGACACACATAATCATAGGATTCGGATTGGAATAGAGGCAAAAGGGTAATTAAAACAAAGAGATTGAAAAGTGATGTAGGCACATAATATGGAATGATATATGCAAAAGCCATTTTATTAATAATGTTGATAAATATGGCCCTTGCATAAGACACCTACTTGCCTTTGAGCGAGGGCAGGTAGGTTTTCGTTTTTTGACATTACATGAAAGGGACAGAAAAAGTGCAGGAGCTTCCATCATGACCCCATTATCAAAATCAAGTCTCGGTGGAAGGGCATAAATTCTATGGCTCGGTATTGATCATGTTTGCAACTGGCTCAATATGATTTGGTAAAGGATTGGCAGCAAATTTGGTCCCTATTTTATCTCGAACTGCAAGACTTTTGCATATTTTGTTTGAAATACGTGCAGTTCTCAATGTCATGCCCCACTGCCCTAGCATGGTATTCATAGTGGGCGTTATGGTTATACCATGGCAGGTATGGCGACTTCTTTTTTGGGACATAGATCGAAGCCACTAAATGATTTTAGAGCAAGGTTTGGTAGAGCTCCTTATAGGTCATAAGGATGGGATCAAAATGTTGTCTTGGTTGATTCGCACCTCAGTTGTCGGTGCATTATTGGTTGTTCGATTGGTATTTTGGTGGACTTTCGGAGGGTAGCTTTGTGGTAGGTTGATGGGATTGTAAGTGATGGGTTATAAGTTATGGCATAGATTGGTTGAGGGGATATTGTGACGGGGTAAGAACGTGGCGTTCTTAAGTAGCGAGGGTTGGGTGCTTGATGCTATCTCGGTTGAGATGAGCAATCATAATTTATAGCATTGGCCTCTTCTTCTTTCTTCTTACCAGCAATGGGCTTCTTACTTGATCCAGTTATTTCCCCAGCAGATATTCTACCACTTTTAATGGCGGCATCGATCATTTCTCCACAGATAACCAAGTCTACGAATTTCTTGGTGGCATTCCCCATAAGCTTCTCATAATAAGGAGTACTTAAGGTGTGAATGAAAGCGACTGTCATCTCATTTTCTGTAAAGAAAGGCTGGACTAGGGCTGCTTTCTCTCTCCACTTTTGGGTGTATTGCCTGAAGCTTTTAGTGAATTTCTTTTCAAAATTCATCAGAGAAAGTCGATCTGGTGCCCAATATGACACGTGCTGGTATTGATTTAGAAAGGCCTTAGCTAAATCAGCCTATGATTGGATTTTAATATTGTCTAGCTCGATATACCATCGAGTTGCTGCCCTAATGAGGCTATGTTGAAAGCAATGGATGAGGAGCTTTTTATCTATCTCATACCCAGCCATCTTTCGAAAGTACATTCGGACATGGACAGAAGGATCAGTGGTTCCATTAAACTTAAACTCTGGGACTTTAAACTTGTGGGGAATGACAAGGTTAGACACCAAAGACGGCGATTGAGTATCAAGAGCTCTGAACTTGTTAGTCCCCTCGATAGCTTAGAGGCATTTTTCCAGTAGTTAGAATTTACTCACTTCTTCTGTAGTCAAAGTGGACTTTTGACCTTCTATTTTCTTGGGTTCCTCATGGTCCAAGGTTGTCAGATTTACCGATGAGACCCCTATATTCACCCCTTGAGTACCAGGAATAAATTAACCTGCTGCAATGGGATTTAGGTAGATGACTAGTGGAGCCTGAGCAGCAGGTGTAAGAGTAGCCCATTGTTCTTCTCTAGTTTTCCTTTGGGCAAGTTCTGGATTATTGGTAGAGGAACTTTCAACGTAAGGAGGATCATTCCTTATTTCAGCAGTGTTGGCTTGCCCTTTTTCTTTCACAGAGGCTGTCATTAGTTCCATAAGCTTCACGATTTAAGCTTGGATTTCGCATTGTTGACGGAGCATATGGTCTTATGATTTCTTAACCATTAGCTCAAGTCGCTCAATACGCACATCATGATCACTCTCCATGATTTGTTTACAGCATCGCGTGTTGTAGCGATACAAGATGTTAGGTTCCATGTTCCTGATTGACCCCGGAGTCCCTTACAGTTTTATGGCCCAATTCCTGTATTAGACTTCTACTTGAAAATGTATTTATTGATGAGTGTTTATGATGCAATGATAAATTAAGATAATGAATAATCGATGCAAGTGCAAGAACAGTGGAAGTAAATATGCATATGCATTGGAGACAATTGGATCCTAGAACAGTTTCATTGATAACATTTTCATAGAGCCATAAAAAGGTCCCTTATTGAACACCAAACAAGAATAATTGTCCCAAAATAATGATGGTCATGATAATTATGATGAGATGATGCATGCACCAGAACACCAATAGAGGGAAATGAGTTGGTTAATTGTATAAGAGATAAATGCAATAAATTAAAGAATTTGAGAACATTTGAGAAAATTATTCATAACATGTCTCAACTAAAGTGGTGAGACAAGAAACGGGCAGTGTGTCAACATGCCAAGATGCAATCTATCCTTCATGAGGTGATGCAATAGTTTAAAATAGTCAACCAGTAATAATATTCATTTATTACCACTAGTGTGGATACCGTTAAGGTGACTCAGACAGCATAACGACTTACAATATAGACATTGTGAATGAAGGTTTTTTTTGTTCACCGTCACTTATTTACAAAGGTTAACCATCGTTTGGGCGACACGGCGACATGCCTTGATAAATGATAAAAATGCATATGTAGGTGACAATTGTATACTCATTGTCACCTATATAATTATGATAATTAGGAGTAAAAGTTAGGAATGTTTCCCTCGGTGACCCTATTCTCCAGGTATTCTAGCAGCGTTGTAGTATGGTTTGACATGGTTTAGCTTGTAGGGATCACTATATAAGGTTTAAGTTGACACCTAAATAGGTATCTAAATTGTTCCTCCAACCAGTATGGACAGTCGAGGGACCCCGATCCTAGACCCATCGCGGGTTTGACAAAATGGGTTCGATCCGTTGAATGTATTTTCCTATGCAAATGCAGAGGGTTGCTCATGAGAGACATAGGTAATTTACATCTGGGAAGTTATTACCATGCCTATGCGGAGGGTTACTCACGAAGGTGGATAGTTCACTTCCTCCTAATGATTAGGTTGTAACCATGCCATAGAGTTTGGCGGGACACTAATGCACGCGCAAGTGCGCGGTGTGTGACGGGGAAACGATCAAACCTTTTTGTTTACCTCCGTATTACCACTTTTGTTAAAGTGTTGATTATTCGAAACTAAGACAATCTTAACAATCATGTCAACAAAAGATTAGTTGACAAAACAAAAAAAGGGGGTCATAGTTAAATAATGACCGAAGATCGAAGGAATTGGGAACCCAGCAAAACATGGCTAGTTATTGGCCTAACTCTCTATGTCCCCAGTGGAGTTGCCAACCTGTCGTAATGTACCCCAGGGTGGATACTCTCGGATCTATGGGTGCGTACGACTTAAAATACTTTCTTGACTTGGAAATGTCTTCTTGACCGAGACTTTTCTTTTGGGATGTGATGAGAATGAGAATGCATGGATTCTTGATTTATGGTATAGTGAAGGGGACCATAAGACAGATCGCTTATCTTATTGGTCTTAGATGGCCATCACGAAATGGCCAACGCTTGGGGTTGCCACCGATTATTTTGGCCTAGGCATGATTGGATGCCTATTGAAACTTATGTTTTAAGTTACGAAACTTAAAACATCGATCCTGTGATCTACATAATACTAAGATTCATCGTTTGGGTTCAGGAGTTGGTTATGCACGATGTGGTATGAACCTCTTCACGATGCCCGAAATCTGTACCTTATTAGCTATGTCTTATCTCGATTTCGGTTCTTTCGATCTTAACTTGTCACTATTTTGCTATAACCCTTTTTAATGCATGAATGTTATAGAAATACACATCCAAGTTTAATGAAAAGATTTAATCTCATATATGCCTCGGAGAGATGGGAAATATAGAGATTTTCGACAAAAATGACCTTTGGATTTTACTTTGAAAATGGAATGTTCCACTTTGGGCACTGAAGAGAAACCCACGTGGAACATTACCTTTAATTTTATTTGAAATGATTTGAAACATGAATGCAAATAATCATCACAAAGAAATCATATTAGTAAGGCGATAAATGAAATAACATAACATGGATCATTCAATGCAATGATAAAGAACATGGGTGGACTATTGGAATTTATCTCGCTATTAGCATCGATTATCTAGGAATAACCGAATCGATAATTTTTGAGATACATCTAGGTTTCTTGATTAAACAAGGTTTGTTTGACATATTCACGGAAGTCCAAGAAAGAGAAGAAAATTAATTGTAGTTGAAAGATAGGGTTGGAGTATCCCTTTGAAAAAGTAGGGTTGGAGTATCTCCGTGGATGACAAATAAGTTTGACAATGGAGGATTTTTTTAATCTTGACATTTTTGAAAAGCAGAGTTATAGTATCCCCTTGAAAAATCAAAGGTGGAGTATCCCCAAAAGTGAAATGTCCGACACTTTTTAAAGAAGTCGAGTTAAAAAAATTAAGTTGATAAAATCTTATGATTTAGAAAACGGATAAGCATTTTGACGACATTTGGTGAAAAGAGATTATTGTGAATGAGGATGGTAAAGATGTAAAATGTGTTTGTGCCTTGATACGAACTTATGGGAGGTTAAAGCATATTCTCGAGTCTAATCAAGTTGACATAGAGACATTCGAATGTCTCGAGATGAAATTCGAAAAAATAACTCAATTTTAATCAAAACTGAAAAACAAGGGATAACATCGTGCTATCCGGCTTCCTGAATTTATTCTATATTGGTTTGAAGGATTTAGAGGGTGGGCAAGATATCGTTAAAAAGTTAACTCGACGAGGACCAATCTAAAAATGTTCCTGATATCCCAAAAAGTCACTTTCTCAGAAAATAAATTTTCAAGTTTGGATCGATTATGCTACTGACAGAGCATAAGAGGAATAATGTGCGTCAAAATTTGAAAAATCACCCCAGATTCATTTGGTATAAAAAATTGCAAATGATACCTTTCTAAAAAGAGAATTTCATGAACATTTTAAGAAAAATATTTGAAAAATTTAGAAAAATCATTTAGTGAGCCTGAATGGCCTAATTAGAATACATGTTTATATTTTAGAGGTTTTGGACAGTTTAGATTTGAAAAATCATAACTTTCTCATCCTGACTGATCCGGGGATAAACAAGACATTGTTTTAAAGATGATTCGACATGCTTTAAGAGAAAAATATTAAAAAAATTCATGAAAAATCATTTAGGATTTTAAAATGATTTTTCGATTTGCAACAATTGTATTGCCAGTAGGGGATAAAGCAGGATAAGGGATGTCTCTTATTTTTTATGTCTTTTGCTCAAAACTCGAGTCATTGACGTCTGAACGTCTATGACTGGAGGGAAAAACTGGCATAACCGTCACAAACTCATTTGCACAACCTCGGAGTAGTTTGGAATAATGAAATAGTCTGTTGATCATACCACTTACGATTTATACTCAAACAAGATGCAAACATTTAGGGAATACTTATAAGACCATTTTCATTTCAAAATCAAAAGATTTGAGCTTGTTTAACCAAGATTCTAGATTTGAAAAACTTAATTTTCCCTATGATATTTTGCTAACTTTAAGGAAAATGCTAAGTCCATGCTAATCCACATTGGTTAAGGTTAACATGCTTGGCTTGGGGGATTTTGAAAATCAGTTTTTTGACAGCCATCAAACATGCATTTTGATAAAAAAAAACAAAGGGATGGCACATAACATGAATGGATGCTAACTTTACTAATGGTCTAGACAAAAAAAGTGTTTTGCACTCTAACAAGAAAATGTCATGGATGCTTAAAATGGCAATGATTCATGCAAGTTAATATGTAAATGTGCTTGAAATGTGTTAGGCTAATGATTCATACATGAATTAAGGATAACAAGATGCATGAACATGGCATAAAATGCATGAGCAAGAGATGTCAAACTAATGAGGATGGAATGAGGTATTCTGTACATCAAAGGGCATTAAGGCATCCAAGTCCTAAACTACCACAACCAAAATCCACAATAATGCATGATAATCCTAAAAGAGTGATGGAAACACGGAGAGCTCACTAAAATGACAAAGATGCTGAAAAATAGAAAATACAAGTGATAGAATAGGCAGTTATACCAATAAACTTCAATTTTTTGCCAAATAATTGGAGCTGCAGAGATAGCTTGAATTTCCCTCTTTTCCTTGTTGTAAATAAGCAAGAAAAAGAGAAAAATAATGAGGTTTTGGTTTTGGTATGGATGAGGGTGATTTTTGGATGTGTAATGGTTGAAAGTAAGTGTTTAGGGGCTGTTTTTTAGTGTTGAGTGAAAAGCTACGGGATTTAGATTTCTTTGATGCATGAATGTGTTTTGGAAGTGTAAATGAGTTGGAATCTAAGCTTTTCAGCTAAGATATAAGAAGCCTACTTATGCCAGCATTTTGGAGCCAATTGGAGGCATTTTTGGCTATTTTTGAAGGGGGACAAGGTGATGTCAGCATGGTGGCTATACGGTGACTGTAGGAGGTAACTTGTTGCCAATGTGATGGGCATAGGGTGGCTGGTTTGAATGCTGAAATGATTTTCCAACAAATAGGATGGTTGATGGTGACATTGGCCAACAACTAGGGAAGAGTAGGGTGATTATGTGATATTGACCCTTTTTGATCCAGTTTAGACTTCAAAAAAAAATGTTTTGATTAATCCAAAAGTTTAAATTCATAATATGATATGTGTTTTAATCTTTCCTGATGCAAAAAAATGAGTTAAAATCAAGTTTTGGATCAATGGTGGACGAGTTAAAAATGCCCAGATCATGAAAATGGCCTGCATGTATCGATACATTGCATAATGAATCGATACATTTGGTCCAAAAACCTTGTGTGTATCGATACAATAAACGTTGCATCAATACAATGATCATTATATTGATACTATGAACCATTATATCGATACTATGAACCACTGTATCGATGCATATTGATATGCATCGATACATTTGTTTACAAAATGCATGTTTTGGTCCTGGCATGGCCTAGTATCGATACATGAGGTCTTGTATCAATATAGAGGCTTATGTATTCATACATCTACATGTTGTATTGATATAAATCGGGACATTTCCAATTTTTGGCACGTTGGAGCATTGTATCGATACATTTAAGTAAAATTGTAAATTTTCTTATATCTTTTGTCCCCAGATACCTTAGACAACATAATTTGATACCACATCTATGCATTTACCTTTGATATGATCCCTAGGCCTTCTTGACATCCTCATTACCCGGCGATCATCGCCCCTACTCACGTCCATACTCCAGATTGCTAAAAATTAGCTTAAACAAAATAAGGTGTCTATAAAGTTGAAAAAGACATTGTATGGATTGAAGCAGGCTCCACGAGCTTAGTATAGCAAGATTGATCAGTATTTTCAGAAAAATAGGTAAATGAGAAATGAGAACAAACCCACTTTGTATGTGAAAAAGGAAGGTAAAAATAATTTCATCATTATTTGTCTTTATGTTGATGATATCATTTACACTAGTTCCTCTAATTCTCTTATGGATGAGTTTAAGTCTCAAATGATGAAAGAATTTGATATGTCAGATATGGGTTTGTTGCATTATTTCCTTGGCCTTGAAATCCATCAACTTGAAGATGAAAATGTTATTTCACAAAGGAAATATGCTAGGGACCTCCTTAGTAAATTTGGCATGCTTAATTGCAAACATGCAGCTAAACCTATGAATATTAATAAAAAATTGCAGCATGAAGATAGAGCAGAAATGGCAGATGCTAGAAGGTTCAGAATCTTGGTTGGAGGCTTGACGTATTTAACGCACGCTCGACCTGATATTGTATTTCCTGTTGGTGTTATTTCTAGGTTCATGCAACAACCTTTAAAGGTTCATTATGAAGTAGTAAAATGGGTCCTACGTTATATTGCTGGAACTATGGAGTATATAATTTGGTACTCTAAAGTTTTCAATTGTAGATTTTATAGGTTCACGGACAGTGATTGGGCAGGTTTGTTAGATGATAGAATGTTTTCACTCCAGGATCAAGAATGATCACTTGGAGCGTAAAGAAACAAGTAGCAATGGCATTGTCAACCTTAGAAGCTGAGTATGTTGCAGCAATTTCAGCTGCTTGTTAAGCTATTTGGCTAAAGAAGGTGTTAACTGAACTTTAACCAGAACAAGAAAGACCAACGAAGATATTTTGTGACAACAAAGCAACGATCTCCATGACAAAAAATCCAACATTTCATAGTAGAACGAAGCATATTGAGCTACATCACCATTTCATTTGTGACCTTGCCGTAAATGAGGAGATAGCCTTAAGGTATTGTAGCACCGACGAGCAGTTGACATACATATTTATGAAGGCTTTATCAAAGGAAAAGTTCTACTACTTTAGAGGATTGCTTGGCATGAGCAACTTTAAATCAAGAGGGAGTGTTTAGATGTGATTCAGAGGTTGTTACCAAGTTAATAGAGGTCATGGGTTGTTAGTAGTTAGAAGTTTATTTTAGTCAATTATGTAGTGGATACTGTTGCCAATAATATGCTGGTGGTTGTAGTAGACCTTTGTTAGTGACGGAGTGATATGAAAGCTTTGGTTTGTTTCGATGTAAACCTATATATAAGCACTTCAAATTGTTTTTTTTAATCAGTCATTAAGTTATAAAAAGTTTTAATTCCTATCAGGTTGTGTTGTCTCTTTCTTGTTATCTTTTTCTAACATGTAGAAGAACGTTCAATTAGTAAAGTTGTTACACTACTAGTTCCCAATTCCTAATGTTGAAAACAAAACATAAGAAGTAACAAAAATGACATAACCAAAATAAAAAGAAAAATATAGGTAGAATATGTTTGTATATCCATAAGACATTCAATAAACTTCTTAACAAGCCAGTCAAATCGACCACCTTTTAGTGAAATAAGAATAGGATTTAACAAATGAAACAGATTTTAGCAACTGCAATTTTACTTTTAATTTGAAAGTTTACCAAAAACAGCAAATGCATTCCACTGTGGGATCTGTGGAAGAACTGGCTCTGGATCATTCAAAGCCATAAAATTAATTGCAGAACGTTCAATGTTTTGTACGAACTCTTTTACTAGATCTCTTTTCCCATTGAAAAGCTTTACTCTTTGTACGCTAGCATTTGGAAAAAAACAAAAAGAGTGAGAGAGAGAGAGAGAGAGAGAGAGATTAGAAGAATTTAACCAAGACCTAGAGTTTTTATTAGTTCTAGCATAGAAAATACAATGACGAATTTGAAGGAAATATGAAATTGTTTGATGGAGGGATAACAAGGACTGTCTATCGTAGTTTTCAACCTTAAAACTTTAGTCATATTCCAAAATGTTAGCTTTGAACTATTGCAAAATGAACAAACGATTAAAATGATGTTAGGACAAAATTAAATAAACTAAGTAAATAAGAAAATGTTACTGAAAAATCCAAAACATCAGATGTTACACGAGTAAGTCAAGGTTGAACCTTTAACCTTAAAACGTTTATTGCCTACTACCAGTGTGCTCGATAGTATTTGCAACACCTCTCCCAAGCTTCCTCGATCACGTTGCAGTTATTAGCACTTATAAGCGCAAAACTACGAATCGAAGGTAATAAAATTCTCTCTCGAATAACTAGAGGAATAGAGAGCAATAAAGGAAAGGAAAATGATTTTGGTGTGTTTTTCTTTCTTCAGTTTTACACTTATTTATAGGTATTAAAACATAATTTGATAAGATTTAAAAAGGATAAAATCTTTTTCAAATTTTAAATTTTAAATTTAGATTTTGAAAATCTAGATAATATCAAAATTTTAAATTTTAAAATTTAAATTTCAAATGACAATTTAAAATTCAAATAGAATATATTATCCAAATTAGATTATCTTCCTCTTCAAGTGATTATTATGAGAACAGTTTCTCTTTCACTTCGAATATTAATCGTGCATCATATTTATGTACCGTGTATACACATAAATTATTTTTATTGATATCCACCACAAAATTCATCTTCTTGTAGGCGAATAACATCGCCCTATATGTGTAAAATTGCTAACAAATAGGATAAAAGATTTCAACTTTTGGCCAAGAAATCACCACTTTGGTAAAGAAAAGAGAAAGCCTTGGAAGAAGGAAGGTGTTTCGGAGAAGAAACGAGGAAGGCCAGCGCGAGACTGGCTGGAGTAATCAGAAATAGGGTGTAGACGAGAATGCTGTCAAGTTAAGTGGTTTAGCGAGCAAAGGGTGCTTCCGTGAATCGCAGTCGCAAAGTTCCTAAGGTTTGCATTTCCAAGCCAAAAAAATAAGGAAAATAATAATAATAATAATAAAATTTGGCTTCGTTTGTTTTCTTAGGAATTCATTTTTTTTTTCTTTCCTCGGAAAAACATCGGGGATAACGTCAATTCTCCTTTCCTGTGTTTTGGGTTTTCAGAAGGTAGTAGAATAGAAATGGTGCAACTACTGCGTCGTTCCAATATGGATATGAAGGGTTTAGGCATTGCACGGTAAACGATCACTAAAATGCCCGAGTCAAGTTACGTAGTAGACTAGCAGAAACAAAACACCATTCCTTTCAATTTCCCCCATTTTTTGCCGGATCAATACTCTTTTTTATGGCCAAATTGAATCATTAGCTCCAAAGAAAAGAAAAAAGCTAGTGGGTGTTTAGTAGCCAATATTGTCCACTGAATTTCTCTTTTTCAGAAATGTCTCCTTGCACCTAATAGCAATTTCTTGGTTCTGAGTTTTTGTCAAAACAATCATATGAAAAACCAAAGTATAACATACATAAAAGCATATATGATTCATCCATCCCGTGTTTAATTCCTTTCACCAATATATAAAACAAAACTCTTATTAAGCACCCTTTTTTCATTAACAAAATACATACAAAGAAAAACGACAAAGGAGCTTCGAGCAACTAGCATAGTGCTACCATTTCATCTTTTCTCTTTACCAAAAAACACCCAAATTCTTGATTTCTATAGCCCTTTAATCCAAATCCTCTTCCTCATCGCCACCATCCTCCTCAATGTCAATGCCATCACCTTTGAACCCATTTCCCAATTCACAAATCCTCTGCCATACCTCTTTGGGCACCGGCATAACTGACAACCTCGGCTGCCTAAACATGACAAACCCTTTCAGCCGAGCATCCTGTTTCATGTCCTTTAAGTCCACTTGCCTCCTCATCTCCCCAATCGCCTTCACGTCCACAACTACCTCACAGTTTTTATGATCACTGCCCTCTGGGTACCATTCCTTTACCACGCTAACCACCCCCACAACCCGGCGAGCACTGGCGCCCGAGTGGTAGAAGAAACAGAGATCGCCTAGTTTCATGGACTTGAGGTGTTTCTGAGCTTGCTTGTTCTTGACACCATCCCATTTGGTTACACCTCCGTTTGCTGCTTGGTCTTCCCATGACCACTCTCCTGGTTCTGTCTTCAGCAGCCAGTAGTGCTTCCCTTTTACCATTTTTCCCCTTTTTTTATTTTTGAAATTTCCTGCTGTTTTTGGGGTTTTTTTTGTTCAATTTCTCAGTCTGTGGATTCATTTATTTATGGATTTAAGGTTTTGTCCGGGGGGAGATCTGTTGGCGGGAAATACTGGGCGCCATTTGCGTCTTGTACGGCCCATTGGTGTACAGCAATAAAAAACCAACTGCAAGTACTATAAAGATGATGAGCCAAAGCCCAAAAGACCCAAAACTCAAAAGAAAAGAAAAGTTTATAAGGGCAGCCACTCCCCCCCCCCCAATAAGATTAAATATTTAGTTGAAGGATGGAGAAATATTGTCCGATAAAATGTGTAAATGAGGGAAAAAAAAAGGGGGGGATTTACATTATTTTTTTAATCTACCCAAAGTATAGGTAACTGTAGAATTTGATTGCAAAAGAAACAAGTTGTGTTATACTTCAATATCATTATCTTTTTGAATTTCTAGTAATCTCATTTTTGTTGGCTTTATCAAACTTGCGTGGTGAACTAATTTGATATTTTGATCCCTGTTTGCAACCAATTAGCCCTAGCTCTTTGATACCACAACTGTTCCTCTTTATCCCAAACTTCCTTTTGCAACTTTTTTGAGCTCCTTGTTTATTTGGAAAGTGCCCTTTTACTCCACTTTTGAGCATTCTTCCACATTCCTTCAATTTTTGGATCAAATGAACAAAACCAAGTTTATTCTCTGGGTCTTTTCGTAATTAACCTACTCATATGTCTCAAAGAAAAGCACATAAATATAAAAGACAATAAAAATAATTATTAATTTTAGCAGTAAACAATGTGACGTCATTAGTTTATTGCCATACCATGAGTTAATAGCTAGATATGATATTTTATCAAAGCATGGTGCAATGATGCAATTATTTCCAGCCGCAGCATGATACATGCATGCCATGTCCCAATTCCACATGAATTTTGGTTTGCCCATTGAGTAGAAACAAAACTTTGAAGCACTTGAGTGGCAGCAGCAGCTGCAGCGAGCAAGCAAGCTAGGTTTGGGTTGGATGGCACTGCTCTCATTGATATCAAATCCGCCTTTGTTTTCAACCCAAAAATAGAGAGAGAGAGAGAGAGAGAGAGAGAGAGAGAGAGATGAAACAAGGTAGGAAGTTGACGGGTCTGCATAAATGGACATTAATGCCCCAAACATTCATCGAGTGCATTTATACAGTGAGGGATATTTTACGCTCAAGACTTGCCAAAGCATAACTTAAATTAATCACATATGGCTCCATTCCTTACCACCATTTCTTCTCCCCTACTTCCTGGGCTGTTTCAGCCGATCGACCTGAGCGGATGATCAACTTGTTCAATATTCATGGCAGCTAATTAAGCTTCACCCAAGTAGCCAACTAGCCCAGGCCAATACATTATTGGTCCAAGTTACTAAGAAATAATCGTCTAATACCATTCAGCTCAGCGATTTGAGGAAATATTGGAAGATTCTTGATAACTGCACTTGCCAACCAAAGAGCCACACAAAAAAATAGCCACTCATTTTTATTCATTATAGCTAACACTGATCACTGAAAAGAAGTCTCCTATGTTCTTTAATCCGCTTCCATGTGTCAAGAACTAATGCAAGCTCCCGTCGAGCAAAGTAAACGAATATTATTAACATGCAAAATTATTCGCTTCTAATCATATATAACTCGGTCGATTTGATATTCTCGTTTTGTATTGATTTTGATCGAGTTTGTCAAACCATGTTTATGGTGAGTGTTATATATAATTATATACTCGACATAATTATGCTCAATATTATATTTATTATTCATATTCAAATATATATTAGACTTATATATCAAACATAAATATTTTAAGAAAAATAAAAAATTTGAATAGCATAAAAATCTAAGTGCCGGCACACTTTAGAAAGGAAGCGAAAGATGTGATAAATGGATGTCGATAAGAGTTCAGAAGCTCTAGCTACCAGCACAAAACACCTTGAACTGCAGCCACTAATTTGAAGTAGGACCTAAAATAGCAATTCATATATATATATATATTATTGCAATTATGAATTTAATTGCATGATTTATGGTAAGTGAATGATAAGATATATTAAGAACAATCAGGCAATCAGAGTTGTTGAACGTATAAATCATACATGTATGTGTACAATGAACTTCGCTCTCTCTCCTTCTCTCTCTCTCTCTCTCTCTATATATATATATATATGTGTGTGTGTGTATATATATATATATATATATATATATATATACAGGCGCGCAGCTGGCTAGCTAGCTGGAAATGGTGGCAGGCAGAATCGGAATCCTTGTCAGCTTCTTATTGCAACATTTCAAGTAAGTATTTGTTATGAAACATTGAATTGCATTCCAAACCTGCCGCCTTCAATGTCTCGCACCTACTTTGCTCGAAGAAACAAGGTACTCTCCCAATGGGACCCACCCCCATGCCGCATGATGATAATTTATATATTAAAATCTACCAAAAATTGAAAAACATGCAGACATCTCAGAGTTTGGCTTAATGTTGATTACTTTCTAACTGGTGCCATCAATCAGTAACAATATTGCTCACATTGAGTTTTTAAGTCATCAATCAATAAAAATTTGCTCACATTGTGTTTTTCAGTTATCAATCAATAACAACAACATTGTCTGTCCAAGTGTCTGAACTTCCCGTTAATAAACAAAAATTTAGGAGGATTTTGCTAACAAATAAGAATATTTTCATTCAATATATTGAAAATAATGAAAAAAAAAAAAGTTGTCATGCAATGTATTTAACACAAAATTATGACTATGAATGATTTAAATTGACCTTAAAAATGCTTTAAAATCACTATTAGTAAAACATAATTGAGAATATTTCATAGTGTTCTATAGTTTGCCTTTAACTACATTTAATATATAAGTTCTATATTTAATGTATTATCAATATATATTATTATCTTATGAAAAGTTTTTTAAAAAATAATACAAATAACTTTATTTTTAATGACTTGACGTCATCTAATTCATTAATAAAGTATACATTTATGTTATGTCAAATGTATCAAACATAAATTTTTAAGGAAAAAACTTTAGTATACTAATAGTAGAGTTTTTAAACTCGACAAATGAGATTAAAATATTTTCATGTGTTCTAAATAAATATTTAAAAAATAAAAACTAAATAAATAAACTGAATAAATATTAAAAAAATAAAAATTACATAAACAGAATACTTGACATAGTTGTAACTCTATTATAAAATTAAAAAAACTTTAGTGAATTATTTAGTCCTTACTATATTCGCAAAGTTTTAAAATCAATAAGAAGATTGCATTCTTCAGAAGGTTCCAGTTGTCCCCAATAGGATAAAATGATTGCCATGGCGCCTATATGCTTGCCTTTCACTCTAACAAAAACCAAAGAAGCTCCTTTTCTATGTTTTCTTTCCCTCCGTCTATCTGTTTGCAAAAAGTTCTCTTCTAATCCGACAGTGACAGACATCCCCTGTCCGTTCCAATCATTAAGTTAGTACCCCATCCATCCTTTGCTTACTTACTCTCAGTTTTCTACACTGGGATTTTGCAACTTCAAAGTCAATATGAGTTCTTCTCCTGCTTCTAAATCAGCAGCAAAACAGCTCAAGGAACATCTGCAAGAGCAACAAGAACCTCTTACTTTAAACATATACCTCTCTGAAAGAGGGTATTTGGTGAAATGCTTGAGTTCTAATGGTCGAAATGCTTGCTGCCAAATCAATTTGTTTAAGAACCTGTGGAGACCACGCAGTTGCAGCCTCAACAAGAAAATGGCTTTACTCTCCACAAGGGTCGTTAGGTCGATACTACACAAACTTGTTCCTGCTCATGACAATGATAGCCAGGAGCTTTCTTGTTGCAGTAATAAACCCAACCAAGATGAATTTCAGACTGAAGTGAAAGGTCTAATAATTCCATTTGGTGGCTCTCCCAGCTGCAATGGTGAAGAAGAATTTCTATCTTCCAAGTACCAACCTGCTGCAGGTTCTTCATCGACGACTTCTCAAGCATTAAATCTTGGTAATTTGGAATTAGAAAAGGTACAAAAACATCTCTATTTTTAGCTTTTTGTCAAACAATTACAGCATTAAGCACTTGCCTTAGATAAATGCAACTCGGTCTCTTGTTTCTTCATTTAAGAAAGCATTATCAACTAGGCCCATTGATCTTCTTCTCATATTGCTTGCAGACTCTTAAAAATAAAACTTGCCAAAGGAAATGCACTCAGGATAAGCACCTTGCCCTTATGTCAATGTTAAATAAATTATCATCCGACAAAGGTTAGTTATCTTTTTCTCTATTTTCATTTTATTATTCTTTTTTGCCATTGATTGTGCACCGTTCTTAACCCTTTGCTTCTCATGAAGTGCATCAAATCATAACCAGACAAGAAAGCCCATCAAGCAGGAACTCCACTGATCTGATCGAAAATGCTAAAGGCAACTTTGTGCTTGCAAATTTTCCTTGGAAGCTGCTAGGAAAATCATTAATGGAGAGATACAATCTCATTGGTTTCAAAGAAGCAAAAGGTCAGCGCCGAAGAAACCAAGAGCTTGGGAACCTAACCAGAGCTGATCGGCAAATCTACACATGCAAGAAAAACTTTGGAGACTCGAGTATAGGTTTCTCTGACACGTTTGAAACATGGAATTATTCTAAACTGCAGGAAAAGATAGGCTTTCAGTTAGGAGACACAATCTTGGATGAGATTGTTGAGGAATTAATTGACTTACTACGGCAGTAAAATGGATGAATGAACATGAACTACTCGATGACTAGAAAAGAAATTAAGCGCCTAGTCCTATCCAAGAATTTTCACAAGTGAAACAGCCAGCCACGGTCCATCTCCTTGTCAATTTCTTTTTTAAGCCAAATCATCACTGGGTTTAAGAGATAAATAACTACGTGTATGAACTTTCTCTTTGTAAAGTTAGATCACCAAAAAGAACAAAATAAAAGGGTATTCACGTAAGTTTACAACATACCAGATAACAGTCAAACAGAAGCAAACAGTATGTTTTCCACTTCTATTTTATTTACTGTTCATTTTTGAGAGAGAGAGGGGGGAGGCGGTGATTAGCAAATGAAATCCATTACGTATGTATATTAATTGTTTAAGTGAAAATCATAAAGATTATGTTGATAACCAAGAATTCAATTATGATGGATTCGAAACTGAAAGCTCCATTTTGATAGTTAATATTGCCTCCTACCACATCTTTTACAATGCTTTCTCTTCCAATCGTTGTTAAATTTCTCGGTGACTATCACATCTTTTACAGTTTCCGCTAATACAGAAATCACTTAATCAATCATCTTGCTAGATTAGCATATAAAGAAGTGATTGCTATAAGGAAAGATAATTAAATCCATCCCATACCATCTGCATCTTGTATTCCTTCAGTGGAACTAATCATTTATATCCTAATTAAGGAGAAATTTTATTGATATTATTATTATTATTATTATTCCTACAAATTGAAAGAGCAAAAGAAATGCCGCAACTGTAGTGTCAAAAGAAGAGATCACCCCATTGGGGGATAACAGGTTTGCTTGGGTTATCGTCCATACTTTTCCTCAGTACTGTTTTCCTTAATGGAAGAGGAGTTACATACATTCTTCAGTGATCCATTTTTCAGGGGCCATCTATAAATACCCACATGTAAATTACACATTTCAGTAGGGTGATGACTACATCATTTACAGCTATCCTGTGAAACTTGTGTTCCTTGAATGGAAGAAAAAGGAAAATTCAAGCAAAATAGAATGGGAACGATGCATTCTCTTTCGATGTCAAATGGGTAAATGACATGTTTTATTTTTCCTTATTCCAAACTCAGAGAATTGTTTGCATGTTTGAAAGTTTGCTGAATTTCCCAGGATTCTTTGAATTGAAATTAGCCTTGGTTAATGAGTGATAAAATGATCAGATCCCTGGTTTTTTCAAATCCTCCAAGAAAAATATTGAGATGAGCTACCCTATAGGAAGAGAATGCTTTCGGTACTTTAGTTGGATGCAGAGTAGTACTCCATTTAACAACGATTTATATATCTGAACAATGCTCGTACCAAAGTGCTTGCTTTGCTTGTTAGAAACTACGTTTTCTTTACCAACAAAGTGTTTTTCTTTTTTTTTTAACTAGTAGTGACCTAGAACTAAAAAAAATTAAATCAAAACTTAAACGAGAGCTTTTGAATTTGTTGATTCAAACAAAAAATTTTAAATATTAAATTATATGATTTTGATATTAAAATTGATTGGATTGATTGATTCGATTAAAATTTTTTAAATATTGAATTATATGATTTTGATATTAATTGAGCATTAGATGTAGTAAATATTTATTATAAATATATATTTGATTTAATAGTATTTTTTTAATATATAAAAAAATAAAAAGTCAAAGGTTTCAATTTTATTATTGAAAAGATTTTGATTAAAAAATAAAATTTATAAAATTAATTTTTACGGTTTATCTATTTCTCATCTATTATTTAATTTTTTACCAATTTGATGAAATCTCGATTTTCATTAAATATATTAGTTGAACTCGACGAAATCTCTGTTTTTTTTTTATCCAATCTATTCAATGTTTTCAATAGTGATAATAACCAATATAAATGAGATGAATATTACGTAAGATAAACTTTGTTTTATATATGAAACTATTGTGCTTACAACATTTTAATCTAATGATTAAAAAAGTATTAGTGAAGCAAGGAAATTTGAGTGTGATTATAAGTATCCTCCCCCGTCCTCAATGTTGAATACTAAAGAGAATTTAGGTTTGATTATAAGTATTCTCCCCTATCCCCAATGTATAACTAAATAAAAAATTTTAAATTTATAATAATTTATTAATTATTTTCTTGAGAAATATTAGTTATGCAATCTAGTACTTGATTAAGTATCAATTTATTTCACAAAAAATAATGTTCTAATGCTTTAAATAAAAAAACTATTCATTTTTTATTTGATTAAAAATTCATTAAGTAATTTAGGTTAACCTTGCTACCATTTTGTTGTAAATGTTTAAAATGTATAATTTAACTTATGATTAATAAATTAAAAAATAATATTTAATATAAAATAAATGAAAAATAAAAAAATACTTCAATAAAACTACAAATTTAAATTTTATTATAAATTTAAAAATATTTATGAAACGAATTAAATAAATTCAATTTTAATAACAATGTGATATTTGTTAAATCGGTCTGATTTGACAATTCAAACCTCAAGTTTTAAGTTGGCATATGGATACGTAAAAAAGACAGAAAGGAAAAATAAAATTATATTTTTAGCCTTGGAGCATAGTACTTTACATATATAAAGTATGATGCATATATCTATACTATGATGCATATCCTGAGTCTCTTAACGGCCAAGAATAGATAATAGAAGAATCTCCTCCTTTGCGAACTGCGATTGTTAGCATAATTTTGATTTTGTATAAAAATGAGACTGAGACTGAGAAATTATGAATCGAAAGAGACCCTAAGAATCCAAGTTCCATCTGATTGTTCTTTCCTTCAACTCCAGGAAGCCCTCTTCCTCTCTCTCGCTACACTTCATCCTTCTTCACCTCCACTCTGTTTTTCCCTCAACGCTAGGGACCTGCTTCTTGCGCCATCCCCTCACGCTTCCCTTAAATCCCTTGGTGTCGCGCCCGGTGACCTCATCTATTTCTCCCTTAATCCCAACGTTTTTTCTACCTTTTCTTCTGCTCAAGACCCTCAATCAGTAACCCTAATTCAGGAATCGAATCAGATTCCAGAATCCAGCGTCAGTCAAGAGGCCCTAGTTCAACAACTGCTTCAATTTCAAGAACCCATGTCCAAAGAGCCCGAAGCTTCTCAGGAAACCAAAGGAACAGAATCTATTGATGTCGATGCTTTTGCCCTTGGCGAAAGGCTCTCCGAGCCCTATTTCTTGAGGAAGGTTTTGGGGGAAGAGCTGGGTGATAATGGCAGCATTCACAAGCTCTTGGCGATTGCGGTCCACGCGGTTTTGCTGGATTCGGGTTTTGTGGGGTTCGATCCCGTTTCAGGGCTGCAAACTGATCGGTTTCCTTTGTCAGATGAGTGGCCTTCTTCTGTCTCAATTTGTTATTCTCTGCCTGAACTTTTGAGGGATGATTATAATTCTTCTGGTTCGAATTTGACTGATTATGTTGTTTTAAAGTTTCAGACTTTAGGCCATTTTTTTCAGGTCTATGGGTCTTTGGTGAAGGGATCATCAGGTTTGTATAAATTGTCTCTGGATGAATATAGGTTTGCACCAACTTTGGATTTTGTGTGTGCAAATTGTGATAAGAATGAAGCTAAGAAGTCTAATAAAAATGGATCTTTTAATTCGTACCCTGAGAATGAAGTTTTTGAGTTTTGGAAGATTGTTAAGGATGGGCTTGCATTGCCATTGTTGATAGATCTCTGTTCTATGACTGATTTGACTCTGCCAGCTTGTTTGATTCGTCTCCCAGCTGAGTTAAAACTTAAGATTCTGGAGTTATTGCCTGCTGCTGATATTGCTAGAATGGGATGTGTTTGCTTGGAGATGCAATATGTGGCCTCCAACAATGATCTGTGGAAGCGGAAATTTAAGGAAGAGTTTGGAGATTGGTTGGGAGCAATAGAATCGGTGAATTGGAAAAAGATGTTTCTTTCGTGTTGGGAGAGTAGGAAGAAGCGGAATCGGGCAATTAGTAGGTGGCAGGTGTTTGCTTCTGTTAATGGACCAGTTTACTTCCCAATTTGGAGAGATCCCTGTCCGTTGTTTCATCCATTTGGAGTTCCTAATGTAATCGGTGGTGATTATGATGGCGCGCCACGTGTTGCTCCTCAGGTTTACATACCCTCTGCTCATCCACATCTATTTCCTCTATTTCGAGGGCGACAAAGTTTTGGACTTCGTTGTATATTGGAGAAGGGCAGAATGAATCACAGTAGCGGGTGACTGCTTGATGCTTATTGAGATGTTATTTAGTTGTAGAAGATAATGTTTTTGTTTATACAGAATATAATGTTTATGCTTATGAGAACAGGTCTTTTGCTAGAAGGGAAGAAGCAGAATGAGGATATGCAGTTTCTTTAGCTGGCTTTGATGTTTGTAATAGCCATGACTATTCACCAACTTGTTTGTTTGATGATGTCTACCATCTATGGCCTTTTAATTTTCAAATCAAATGGACGTTTATGCTATTGTAAATTTGTATGTACATGATCAGATTAGAACTCTTAAGATTTCTTGTTATTGTTGTTTCTGATTTTGGCAATTTTATTTGAATCTTTGTTGGTTGGACTAGCCAAAACAGTAATAGTATTGAATTGATGGTAAAAGAAGCTGCGATGTTTAGCCGTCGTCTTGCTATCTCTCCATAGCTAAATCTTTGTTTAAAATGGTTTCAGTTAAATATGACAATTTGAGTTATGTTCATATTTGTGTATTTTCATTTGTCATAGTTGTATTTAAAGTGTTATATATTTATATAAATTTTAATATATTAATAATTTATGTTATATATTTTAATATATTTGTGTATTTATTTTTTATTTTGTATTTTAATTATTTTTTTGATGTTGTGTAATAGTATGTGTCCAGAATTGTAAGTTTATTTTTTTTTCTTTTTTGATACATAAATTGTAAGTTTAGTTTCAGCAACACTGAAATATGCTCAAGTGAAGGTTTTGGCATTTATTTACTACGCCTTCGTTTTTATGTTTTGGATAAAAATGCAGATGACGGGACCTTATTTTCCTGTTACTGAGAGCTGCTGTTTCTTCATTAGATTTTTTATTTATACAAAAGTCGCGAGAAAAGGCCAGCCAAGGTTTTATATTATGGTTTTAATAATTAGTGTCTTTGGCAAACCAGTCAGTACTGGATAGGGGGATGGTACTAATTGTATTTTGGTAGTGTCAATGTGTTTCGGCTTATTATTTCGTTTCAAATTTATAACTATTTTTCAAATATTATATACGTCTACATGTTTATAGTATGTTTTTAAGTTTTTAAATAAAATGTGTACTATATAGACATGCTAAATTATACGTATGTTTATATAAAATTATTAAATTTAAAACTATAAATATTAATATTTAAAATTTTTTACACCAAATTAATAAATAAGTACAAAAACATTTTAAAAATATAATTAATTATTATTAATAAAATTCAATAACGCAATTTAATGAAAATATTTTATTTTTAAATATAATTATGAAATAAATAAAAAATAATTAAAGATAAAATATTGAAAATTATTTTAAAAATCAAATAAGTGAAGTTTTCTAAAAATTTTGAAAGATAAAAAATCTTGTACCAATAGATATCTACTAGTACTAATTTTTATTTGATCAGTACATGTGGTATGATTGGTATGGATAGATATTAAACTTGAAATGGTGCAATATTGATATTATTTTATTTTATCTTAAAATTGATATGTATTGGGATCGATATTGATTACTATGATCTTTAGGTATTTTTTAAAATTAATTAATTTATTATTTATTATAATTTGATACAATCACTTTGTAAGTGATTTTTTTTAAACTGTAATTTTATTATAAAATATGGATAGTGTCTTAAATGTTTGTTAATTATTTAAAAAATTATTTTATTAATATTAATTTAAATTTTATTTTATTAATATTTTATCAACTAAGATGATGACGATGATGATGATGATGATAATAATAATAATACCAACAACAACAACAACAACAACAACAGCATTGTACAAATGATAATAACATTGGATGTCAAGTTAAATTAGTAGAGATAATAATAAGTCATTGGTTTAAGTACACAGGAAGTCCTTGTACTGCATGATCACACCAACTTACTCTAGACAAAGATAAGATAACGATTTGGCAATTTGAATGCGGCTCTTCCTCAGCGGGGACGATTCCAGTACTTATCTTTATCTTAATAGAGCAGTTTCCAAACTTTGCTAATAATAGCTCACTCTCCTTGACTTTCTAAAGGAAATCTGGACATGGGATCAGTCCCTGTACATTTAAAAATAAGCAAAAACAGTAATGTTAGTAATGACCGTAAATGAAAAAAGTTAAAACGTTGATGTGTCATTTAACATTGGTTAAAATGATGACATGGCTCATCAAAATAATAATAAAATGTACATATATATATTCTTTTAAAAACCATATATGCAAAAAAATTAAAAAAAATTTAAAACCTTGAAAAACCAAACTTAATTTTAAAAAAATTAAACTTTTATCTAAAAGTTTAAGACATTTTGCCCAAAACCCTTTGCCTTGTTGAAACAGAAAAAAAATTGAAAAAAAAAAACTTGGAAAGCAAACCTTGTTCCCTACACAATGAAAAATTATGTTCCAAAATTTGAAAAACCTAGAAAGTAAACCTTAATTTATCCAAAAAATTAAAAATTAAGAACCCTAAAACACCTAAAATCCTAAAATTTATTGAACCCTAAATCTCAAAATTATCAAAAGATAGGCTTTGCAAAGGGTTACGTTAAGAATGGAGGAAAAGAAAGAGCATGCAAGAGGTTTGCTCTTTAATGTTTTTCATTGTTTAATTTTTTGAAGACAACTAGACATGTGAATTGACTTGGAGGTCTACTAATTATTTTGTTTTTCCTGTTCTTGTAGTGGTCCATTAGGAATCTTCTTGTTTGTTTTTTCTCGGATCTACGGGTGTTGACCCACCTCATCGATGCTCCATTATTTTTTGCATAATTTTAGTTTGCTTAGTGATGCTTGAAATATTATTTTTTACTGTATGGAATAAAAAGTTATTTTATTTCACAATTTATACATGCTTTATTCGATTTATGACTTGTTATGGATTAAAATATATGTCAATTCTTTCACATAAATGGTCAAGCAACTTATGGATATTAAACAGTGGAGCAATTTTCAATCGTCTATGTAGGTCTAGATTCCATTGTCTTACATTGTTCACAACCACTTTGATCACTTAACCTATAAGCAATCGTTAAATAATAGTCTTATTCAATTAAAGTAATAACCAATAGTAAAGGTAAAATTAATATATTGAAATTATCTGACATTATTTTACATTATATTACATTTTCTACATCTAGATTCCAAACAAAAAGTAAAGGTGAAATTCTACATAAGTAATAGTGTTGAATGATGCTTGCTTATTAATATAGCGTAGAAAATATACATGTAAGATGGACATGAAAATGTACAATATTTTTCAATTTTAAGATGCAATCTTGGTAGGGTTAACTGATAATGTTTGGCAATGTTGACTGATAATCGTTTTTCTTATTTTTTATACATTTAAACTACTTTAGTTATATCAATCTTTTGTAATTTTTTTTGATAAAAAAGCTTCATAGTCATATCAGCGGACCACATTAATAGTTCTATTTATGTGATTTGGTTGTTTTTTCTTTATTTTGGCATTCGAATAATGTATTTAGAACATTCAATTAAAATGTTTCTTATTTTTTCTAGGTCATGAAGATACCTTTCGAAAGAAAGTGAAATTAAGGTTTCATCATGAGGGAACCTTCATTCACAGTTCTAAAGTCTTGTATGTGGATGGGAAAGTGAAAGTGGTAGAACATTATGATGTTGACGAAATTTACTATTAGAGTTTACTTTCAGTGGTCCATCAATTGGACTATGGGTTGAATGAAGTGAAGAGATTGTGTTTCTTAGAACCGGGTGTGAACTTGGATAATGAGTTAAAATTATTGGTTGATGATAATACTATTATTCAATTGACAAATTATTTAAAATAACTTGGGAGGAATTTCAATATATGTTGATTATGACAAGGATCTTTTCAGCAAATCCAGTCAACTTCCACTACTTAAAGCTTTCTATGAGTGTATTGAGGAGTTGTCTGACGAGTGTTAGAATGAAGAAGATGATGGTGATGTTGAGAAATGTAACGAGGTGATGATGACGATGGTAATGAAGGTGGTACTGTGGGTGATAATGATAATGGTAAGATGATGG
This sequence comes from Adansonia gregorii, assembly GCA_038382025.1. Taxonomy (NCBI): domain Eukaryota; kingdom Viridiplantae; phylum Streptophyta; class Magnoliopsida; order Malvales; family Malvaceae; genus Adansonia; species Adansonia gregorii. The sequence continues at coordinate 3,218,217 of JBBYHO010000006.1, forward strand.
TGATGATGAGTTAAATATGGTTTAGATTAATTAGTGAACTGATGAAAGGGATGATGAACTGGCAACTAATCGACAGAAATTAAGGCAATACAAATGAAGATTTGGAATGGTTGTGGTCAACAATTGAGAAAGGAATTCATAGGAACCAATTTACGAATAATGGCCTAACCACTACTATTTCTGCTCTTAGCCCCAATAATGTAAATCAAGCTAGTGCTGACCCTTCTAAAAAACATAGGTCTAATAGGGCTTGTGGTGCACAAAAGGCAAATGATAGATCCTAAATCAATTACATTGATTTAAATGACCCCGGCAGTTACGTATCAACAAGTGATGCCTTTAATGCTGATGATGAACAAAGAGTTAGGTCAATAGGCTTCCACTATAATTATGATATTGGAATTAAAGACTTCTTTGTAGGTCAAATATCTAAGGATCCTGCTCAGTCTAAGGTTGCTCTAAATAATTATTCTATGAATAAGAAATTGGCATATTGCTACAAAAAGAATGATAGAGTAAGAGTGAGAACAAAGCGTGCTGCTAAAGGTTGTAAGTGGGAGATACAAGCATCGAGGCATGGAAATGACAATTTATTTAGGGTAAAGACCTATTATTTAGAACACTCATGCTTGCTTATGACCTAAAACAAAAAGTGAAATCCAAGGTCATAGCAGCCAAGTTTAAAGATGACATTACAAAGATGCCTATCATGAAAGGTAGACATATATGAGCATTAGTGAGGCAAAAATTAGGTGTTATTATTAAATTAATAAAACAAGGAGGGCAAAGTTGAGAATGATGAAGAGCATCTAATAGAGTTATGTAAAGGAGTTTAGTCAATTGAGGAATACAGGGATGAGATTCAAGAGACTAATCCAAGTAGTATTGTGAAATTGGAAGTTTTGATAGGAGTTTACCAAATTCACCACCAGTATTCCATCAGATGTTTATAATAACTTGAAGGAAAGTTGGAATCCACAATATTGATCACTGGCTTTATTTCTAGATTCTTTAAATATGATGTGGTAGATAACAATATGTGTGAGGCTTTCAATGGAGTGATGGTTAAAGTAAAATGCCAGCCTATTATTTCTATGCTTGAAGACATAAGGCTATGTTATGAAGAGATTAGAGAGGAATAGGCAATTGGGTAAGAATTGGAACAATTAGTATGGGCCTCAAATTTTATCAAGAATAGAAAAGTCATGGGTATTAGCATCCAAATGGGAAGTTCATTAGAATGGGAATTTTTTCATGAAGTCTTTTATGGTAATCCTAAAACAAATATTCAAGAAAGTTACACGGTTAGCATTAGTAGGTCCACATGGTCTTGTAGGGCTTAGGAAATTAATGGAATACCATGTCGTTGTTATCGTGTATGAAGGAGTTGACCCTAGAAATCATTTAGATTCTTGTTTGAAAAAAGAAGAGTATCTGAAAATAGATTAACACATGTTGAATCTTTGCAATGGTCCTATGTTTTGGCCTAAGAATAATGCAGAAGTCATATTAGTCATATTGGCCCCAGCTATAAAGAAATAATTTATTACATCTAAAAAAGAAAGGAGAAGAAAATAGTTAGAGGCTCGTAAAAGGTCAAAGCGGTCATGGGTATAAAGGGAAATAAGGTTTAGTATTTGCGAATAAGAAAGTCACAATTAGCTAAGATGTCCAGTGATGTCAAAATCAAACTCTCCAAATCCTTCAACCTTACAAGTAAGAGATGGCCCTTAAATCTTTTTTAATATAATATTTGTTTTAAATATCACGTTTATATTAATGCATATTCTACATTTTTTTAGAAATGTAGAAACAAAAGGAAAACCTATGCAATGGAATCCTCATTGACAAATGCAACTCAATATTCATAAAAGACTCAGAAACGAAGATAAGATCCGCCCAATTTTTCATCTATTTTGAATGTAAGCCAATAATATATATTTTTGGTTTTTTTGCTTTAAGCTAATAATATATATGTATAATACTTATTATTGTTCATCAAATAATGTTTTAATATAGACTGGAAGACTGAAACAGCTATACATTTCAAGCAGTACTAAAGTTAAGCAAGCTGCTATAAGAAAAAAAAATAATTAGTAAGAACATTTGTTTAGCTTCCAATTTTTTACTTATGTTTTTGCTTAGGTGCAATTGGTGAAAACTAGATATTATATAATTGTTCTAGGTTGAACCACTGAAAAGAAGACATAATTGTGTAGAAAATAGTAAAAATACTAGAAACATGAGTAACCCTATAGGTATCATATAGATAATGAGCATATGTTAGCTAAGATCAAGGTCAATTTTTTTCTTGTTTTATGCCCAAATAATTGTCTCTAAATTTTTCTTGAAACATTCACCCAAGCTGAGAAATTATAATGTGATTTTGCAGAAGTTTAGAATCAAAAGGCAAGAGCATACTAAGCTAGAAAAGAAGAATGAATCTTTATTTGATATTGAGTCATGCATGTTAATACTTTTGTCATAAATATTGGCATATTTTTTGTTTGGAATGGTTTTTTGGTTCACTAGTCATTCAAATGAGTCTATATTTGATCTTGATACTTTGTGAAGGTTTTAGTTAGGTGATCATAGATGCTAATTGTCTAATTGAACGATATTGGATGGAGTATAAGATATTTCAAGTATATATATATATATATTGTAATTGTGATGCACATCTGTAAATTTTTCCTGCAAATTGTTCTTTACAACCAAATTGCCTAGGTTGACAATGTTTTAGTCCATTGTGATGCATATATTTTTACTCACACATAGCTCAGTTGGATGAATAGAGATTACCCATAGATATATGAAGTGATCAAGAATAATATTCCAAGTTAAAATGATATGTTCATGAAATTAAGTTTACATTGCTACTAATAGACTACATAAATATTTATGGAATTCTTTTAGGTTTAATTCATCCAACACAACAAAATATAACTACTTTGTCTAACTATATAAATGTTTATGGACGGTTTAACAATCCACTTTGTTCCTCTTCATCTTCTATGTTCATAAAAAATAAAATTAACACTAAAACCCCATGTTAATATAAGAACAATCTTACATAATTTTTTATCTTTTTCTTTTTTTTTTTCCCTAGCCTTTATGGCAATTTCCAACCTTTTTGTAGCACTTCTACCTCGGTTCACAAAGCACCAATTTTGTCATCTAAATCTTCACTAGTTGACGGCTTTAATGATATTTGACTCATTACTCTATTTTTACTTCTTAAGTCTATGTTTTCTTTTGCAATTGCTTTGTAACCATCTTTTAAGTTCCTTATTACTTCTCTTGCTTGTACATCATCAATAGTACTGCCGTGCCAATGAAAAAACCAACAACCACCAACCTACAAATAAGAAAATATTAGGCAGTAAAACCATTCATAGATCTGAAGATTTTATTAAATAACTAAATGAAATAACAACCAAGATTCAAACCTTATAATTTCCATATCCATAAAATCTACTGCCCAAATTTGAATTCTTCCATGATGTTTGTTTTGGAGCTATTTTACCATAAGGGCAAATCACCGGAGGACCCTCGTAATTGTAAGGATCTTCAAAATGTGGGGGATTACTCATATCTAAATTATCTACTAAAAATTTGTTAGCTTCAAAGGAGAGATTAAACTAAGAAGGGGGTGAATTGGTTTTATAAAAACTTGATAAATTTGAAGTAAATTAAAAATTAAAAATATGATAAAGAAGAGAAAACCCAGCAATCGATGTATAGAGGTTTGGTCCTTTAATTTGGCACCTACGTCCTCTCTTCTTGGTACTTTTTTACCAAGGTGATTCCCAGAATTCACTAAGGAAATTGTTACCTTTAAGGCTAAAGTATAACCTTACACAACTATCTTTTAAGGCTTAGATAGAACCTTTCAATTACTTTGAGAATTATACCCCAAACTCTCAAATATTTTTACTCACTTTCATACAACCCCTTTTATGATATGAAAGAAGTATTTTGCAAACAAATTGAACCTCTAGTAGTTAGATGTTTGCTGGAATTTAAGCATAAGATGAATAAGATACAAATAGACTTGAATAGTATGAATTCGATACAAGTGGAAATAAAGAATTTGATGATTTTGAGCTTTTGTTGTTCGATGATTCAAAGAAATCTACATCTCCGCTTCTTCAGCTATTTGGAACCTCCATTTATAACTAGAAATTAATTTATAGATGTTGGGCATTTAATATGGTAGTTGAAGAGCCATTGTAGCCGTTATAAATGCTTGTTTCTGTTCAATCCCGTGCTATAGTATCGATACAATACCAATAGCATCAATACATAAATAAAAAAAGTGATCATCACAACTTGTTGTATCGATACGAGGATCTGAGTATCGATACTAAGCAAGCTGTATTGATACAGATACCCTTGTATCGATACATATAAGGGTTTCAGTCAAACTTTTGCTACTGCCAAGCCTTGTATCAATATACATGGGGTGAGTATCGATACTAAGTTGCATGTATCAATACATACACATTTGTATCGATACATTTGAGGGTTTCATACAAACCTTGGCTACTGCCAAGCTTTGTATCAATACTCATGGGGTGAGTGTGATACTAAACAGGCTGTACCGATACCTTCATATTTGTATTGATACATTTGAGGGGTATTATTCATAGTATCGATACATTTGTTCTTTGTATCGATACCAACCTTTAAAAACATTTATGAAATAATTTTTATCGACTTAAACAAATCTTAATAATTATTCTAAGTATAAATATACTTTTTAAAGCATATAATTTTTGACAAATTACAAACTTAGTATTTTTTAAGATGTTTTTTAGTTTAAACACAAATAACAAGTTGAGTATTAATTTAACTTAAGTTGTTTGTTATATCAAAACCGAAATCAAGGCTAACAAAGTCCCCATTTTTTATATAATAAAACTTAAGATAAATTTGCTTGTGTTTAAGATTAACAAAAAATAATTCCCTCTCAATAAAGCAATAGTTTAAAAAAATTTATTTTGAATAATGAAAAATAACCCTTTCAATAAATTACCCAAGATTAGAAAACAAGCTTATGTTCAACATGTAATTCGGGTTCTAAAATATGCATAATGAATTCGAGTTCTGACATATGCATAATGAATTTTTGGAAAGCAACATATTGCAAGTTTAAAGCCTTTCTCCCTTTTTTTGCTATATCAAAACAAAATTCAAGGATAAGTAAACATAAGCAAGCATAAGTAGGATAAATAAATAAAGCAAGCAAAAGATTTTCAAGGCAATGCAAAACATAGAGTAGCGAAGAATCCTAAAACCATAAAGTCTGACAAATAAAGAGATATCCTAAATGATCTTAAAATGATATTTTAAAAACATAAAGTTTGACAAATTAATAAACGTGCCTAAGTTGACTTGACCTCATCAATCAGAGGATCCTCGGTGGGTGCAGGAGTAAGTGGAGGTGCACGAGGAAAAGCAACTGAGAAAGCATGGAATTACTCTATTAGAGCTCGGTGACTTTGGTCAAGGGTAGAGAGATGAGCATCAATGGTGTCGAATCGTCTTTCCTATGCATCAAAACAGCCCATAATAGATGTGAACATAGTGAGAATATCCATAGGCATGAAAGACGAGGTAACGAGAACCGAAGGTAGGGGAGGCTCATCATGCTCCATTTCATCATGATCATCGAGAGTAGGAGCATCTGGTTGCTCAAGTGGTGGTTGTTGACGAGCTTTTGGAACAAAGTCGCCACCTTGAATTTTATATCCGGCAAATCCTATGGATTTGTGACCATTGTAATGGTAGGTGGTTACCATAAGTCTGGAATCGTATGAAAGATCGAGACCTTGGATATCGAAGTAGTAACTCAAGGCCATGCCGTGGAAAAGACTATGACAACCACGTACGCATAGAATAAGGTTCGTGAATATGAAATATGCTAAATTTAGACGATTGCTGGATGAAATCATATGCAGCCACCAATAATCTGCGTCACTGGTCAAGGTATGTTTGGTTCCGTATGGACGGAGCACATGTGAGATGATAAGATGGGGCAAGCGATCGACCAAAAGAAGGAGCATGGCTTTGTTGTGTGGGGTGTGCAATGCGGTGAGAGTCAAGCCTTCATGGATGACGCCTTCATTTGAAAAACTGAAGGTAGATGCGAGAGAAACTGAGTTGATGATGAGATCTTGTCCCAAAAGATAGGATCGACTAGTAATGACATTATCATGGTCATCAATAATGAGAGAGGCATTGCTAAAGAATGCACGATCATGAACCGAAACATTTAAGGAAAAGATTTAGGTCAATCTGAAGGTTTCAAAGATCTAAAGGTAAGAATAATTAATAGATCGGAGAAAAGGAAAGTCGATGGCTCGATATTTTTGGATGGGTATCCAGGCATAGATGGTGGTGAAATGCTCTCGAGCCCAGGCATCGCAAAAACACAAGCTAAAAAATGACTGATTTTGGGCTGGAGGTGGTTGACGAGTAGAAGAGATAGAGGCATGAGTGATGGGACGTTGACGCATGCTGTTTGTTTGATTTTGGAAGCCATGGTTGTGTTTGAGGACTTTTGTCGAGCAGGTGGTGAGGGGACAGGTTGAGTAAGTAAAAAGCTGGTTGAGAAAATAGTTAAACAGGTGGTGGGCGCTAAAATCAATTTGTAGTTGGTGTGATGTAGTGAATAAATCTGTAATCAATCGCACAAAAAAGGTAGGGAATAGTTTAGGAATGAAAAGGAGTTTAATTTTGGGAAAAAATTTGGACAAAAGTGATAGATTTAAAAAGAAAAGTGGTGAGGGTTAGGGTGATGGGGAATTTTGAAATCTTGATGGTTTAGATGATGGTGAGTGATTTTAAAATGGTTTTGGGTAAGTGTGATAAGGGAAATTAGTTTATGAAGCAATCGATTTGGAGATAAAAGAGTAATGATGATGAGTTTTGAAGATTTAAAGATAAAGTGAGAGAGGGATGGTTTTATGAATAGTGCCTTCGAATGATGAGATTTCATGTAGGGGGTTCTAAATGAACAATGAGTATCGATACAGAAGAAACAGTATCGATACAAAGAACAAATCTGGGTTTGTATCGATACAATGGAAACAAGTCTAGATACATGGAAGAAGAATGTATGGGAATCGATATAGATGGCCTAATATGAGGTCATTTCCAATAATATGACATCAAATTAATTGTATTTTTAACCTAATTATCCATTGAAAAACATTTGAAAATATAACTTGGAACAAAATCAAGATCATTCAAAATTTAATCAAGATCCAACAAAATTATCCAAGAATTTCATAACAAATGAACATTATCAAACATGTAAGTGTGTAAAACTAGTTTCATCAAACTAAGCATGATGTAAACAATAGTGAGGCACAGTATCAGGATTGGATCAAATCATGAATTTTATGGTGTATTCATTAAGCCAATTTCTCTTCTAATTATGTAAAATCTATCCTTGTCAAGTGGTTTAGTGAAAATATCAGCTAATTGATGCAAGGTATCAACAAATTCAAGTAGTATATCACATTTTTGCACATGATCTCTAATGAAATGATGTCTAATTTCTATGTGCTTGGTTTTAGAGTGTTGGATTGGATTTTTGGTGAGACAAATGGCACTAATATTGTCATGTTTAATTGGAATATGATCCATGGTAACGCCAAAATCCTCCATTTATTGTTTTATCCATAAAATTTGGGCACAACAATTTCCCGCAAATATGTATTCTACTTCGGTTGAGGATAAAGCAACATTATTTTGTTTCTTGGAAAACCATGATATGAGCATATTTCCAAGAAATTGACATATATCGGAAGTGCTTTTCCTATCAATTTTTCATCCACGAAAATCTGCATCGGAGTAAGCATGTAAGACGGGGGATGATTCTTCTAGATACCATAAGCCTAGATTTAGAGTATCTCTAAGATATCTAAAGATTCTTTTCACGGCAATTAGATATGACTCTCGTGGTGATGATTGGTATCTAGCACATAGGCATACACTAAACATTATGTCGGGTCTATTTGCGGTAAGATATAGTAATGAACCTATCATAAACTTATAAAGTTTAGAGTCAACAATTTTACCTCTTTCATCATTTTCAAGCTTTGTTAAAGTACTCATAGGTGTGGAACAAGGCTTTGGTTCATCCATTTTAAACCTCTTAAGTAATTCCTTGCTGTACTTTGCTTGATTAATGAAGATGCCATCTTTAGTTTGTTTAATTTGTAGCCCTAAGAAGAATGTTAATTTTCCCATCATGCTCATATCAAACTCACCTTGCATTAACTTAGAACATTGTTGACAAAGAGATTCATTAGTAGCACCAAAGATAATATCATCAACATACACTTGAATCATTAAAATGTCCTTGTTTTTTACTTTTATAAATAGAGTTTTGTCAACATTGCCTCTATTAAAACCCTTTTTCAATTAAACATACCATGCCCTAGGTGCTTGCTTTAGTCCATATAAAGCTTTGGAAAGTTTAAAAACATGATTGAGAAAAATAAGGACGTTTAAAATAGGAAGGTTGTTCAACATAAACTTCCTCATTAATTTTGACATCCATTTGATATAACTTAAAATTGTTGAAACATGCAAAAGCTAGTAGTACTCTAATGGCCTTTAGTCTAGCTACAGGGCATAAGTTTCATCATAATCAATTCCTTCTTCTTGACTATATCCTTTAGCTACTAATCTAGCCTTATTCCTAATTATTGTTCCATTCTCATCAAGTTTGTTTCTAAAAACCCATTTAGTACCTACAATGGGATAATTACTAGGTTTTTAAACTAAATTTTGAACTTTGCTTCTTTCAAATTAGTTTAACTTTTCTTGCATAGCCATGATCTAATTATCATCTTTTAGAGCCTCATCCAAATTCTTAGGTTCAATTTATGAAAGAAAGGTTGTATAATTACTAGTATTTCTAAGGGATGATCTAGTTCTTACCCCTTGCTTTCGATCACCAATTATCTTACCATAGTTGGCATAAGTCAACTCTCTAGGATGAGTTCTTTCCCTTTCTACTTGAGTTGGCTCATGTAGTTCTTCCTCTTTTGGATCTTCTTGATTTTGCATTGCTTGTCCTTGCTCCTTATGTGATGTTTGTTCTTAGTAAGTCTCTACATCATCATTATCAAAAGACACCTTTCTTAAGGTTGAGTTAGCCTCATCAAATATAACATGTATTTACTCTTCAATAACTAAAGTTCTCTTGTTAAACACTCTATAAGCTTTGGAACTTGTTGAATAACCAAGAGAAATTCCTTCATCACTTTTTGCATCAAATTTACTAAGATTTTCTTTTCCATTAGTTAATACGAAACATTTATGTCCAAAAGGATAAAAGTAGCTAATGTTAGGTTTTCTTCTTTTAAAAAGTTCAGATGGCATTTTATTTAGGATTGGCCTAACCATGGCTTTATTTATAATATAGCAAGAACTATTAATGGCTTCCACTCAAAGGTATCTTGATAAATTATTTCCACAAAGCATGGTTTTAGCCATTTCTTCTAAGGTTCTATTTTTTCTTTCAACAACTCCGTTTTGTTGAGAAGTTCTAGGTGCCGAAAAGTTATGGCAATACCATTTTCATTACAAAATTTATCAAAACCAAGGTTTTCAAATTCTTTTATATGATCACTCTTTACACTTGAAATAGAATAACCCTTTTCATTTTGGATGATTTTGCAAAAAGTAATACTCTAGTAGTTGAGACAATATTTATTGGCTTGAATGAAGCTCTTCTATGTTTGCCTTGGACACATGCATCACATATTCTATCATTGTCAAATTTTAATTTTGGCAATCCAACAACAAGGTCTTTTCTAGATAGTTTAGAGATTACATTCATAATAGTATGTCCTAATTTTCTATGCCACAACCAATGCGAGTCATCTTTATTAGCAATGAAACAAACATTTTAAGAAGATAAATCATCTATATGTACAACATAAACATTTCTTTCTCTATGTCCTACAAAAATAATTTTATTTTTCTTCACATTAACAACTTGACAATTTATTAATTAAAAAATAACTTTCATGCCCTTATCACACAGTTGGCTAATACTAAGGAGATTATGTTTGAGACTTCTGAAAAATAGAACATTTTCAATATTGGATGAAGAATTGTTACCTATAGTTCCAATACCTTTAATTTGTCCATTTGAGTTATCACCAAAAGTAACACTTCCTCCATCCTTAAGCTTTAGCTCCATGAATTGATTTTTGTCACTGGTCATGTGTCTTGAGTATCCAGTATTAAGGTACCAAAAATTTTCTTTTGTTGAGTTTGCCTTAAAGCAATGCTCTTCCTCTTACAATCATAAAATCATATTTTTTTTTTTTAGGTACCTAAATTTTCTTGGGTCCTTGAGTATTAGTGTTAAAAATTTTTGTGCATTTTGGAATCCATTTTAATTTTGTGGCTTCATTTTGAGATATGCCAACAACTTTGGGGACCCATATTCTTTTAATAAGTTTGCCTTTATAAGTGATAGTTTTTAAGGAACATTTATGGAATGTGTGACCAAGTTTATGGCAATTTGTACATATGCTAGATGCATCAAATGAATTGTTTTGTGTTATAAAGAAGTTCTTTAAGTGGGTTTCTTTTTTGATTCTATTATAGCCCAAACCATCTTCATCAAAGAATGCCCTTCCTATTTCCAGCATGTTATTCAAGTTTTGTTGTGCCATATAAAACCTTGTAAATGAGTTATGTAAATTTATGTTTTTCTTGGTTAGATCATCAATATTGACTTGTAACTCATCTACTCTTTTCTTAAGATCATCATTTGTCATGGTTAGTGTTTCATTTTCTTCCTTAAGTTTAGAATTCATTTTCTTGTATTTCAAATTCATAACTTCAAATTCTAATGCTAATCCATCAAATGCATCTTGTAATTCATCAAATGAGTAAATATTAGCATTAGAAGATACCTTGGGCTCATCATGAGCCATGAGACATAAGTTGGCCACCTCATTAGCATCATTATCGGAAGTGTCATTATCACTCCATGTGGCCATCATAGCTTTCTTCTTTTGCTTCTTCAGGTTTGGTTTCTTCCACATTGGACATTCAAATTTAATATGTTCTGGTTTCTTGCACTCATGGCAAATAATTTGTTCTTTCTCTTTATTGCTTGAGTCTTCCTTCATCATTTCTTTTCTAGGAGGTCTTCTTGCTTTGTTCATTCTCATGAATTTGTTGAATCTTTTCGTGAACATGGCCATTTCTTCATCTTCTTGGACCTCTTCATCATCACCACTAGGTGTGGTTGATTTAAAGGCAACACTTGCCTTCTTTGATGGTTCTTGTCCATGCTTGATCTTCATTTCACAGGTTAGAAGAGAACCTATGAATTCATCCAAAGAGAGCATGTTAGGATCTTTGGATTCTTCAATTACCAAGCCCTGTATCGATACACATGGGGTGAGTATCGATACTAAACAGCATATATTGATGCATACACACTTGTATCGATACATTTGAAGGTTTTATACAAACCTTGGCTACTGCTAAGCCTTGTATCAATACTCATAGGGTGAGTATCAATACTAAGCAGGCTGTATTGACGCCTTCATACTTGTATCGATACATTTAAGGGGTTTTATGCATAGTACTGATACATTTGTTCTTTGTATCGATTCCAACTTCAAAAACGTTTGTGAAATGATTTTTATTGACTCAGACAAATCTAAAAAATTATTCTAAGTATAAATATACTTTTTAGAGCATATAATTTTTTACAAATTACAAACTTAGTATTTTTCAAGATGCATTTCAATTTAAACATAAATACCAAGTTCAGTATTAATTTAACTTAAGTTGTTTATTATATCAAAACCGAAATCAAGGATAACGAAATCAAACAAGTCAGTTCTTCAATGAAATGCATAATGATATTTAAAATAAAAAAATTAATAATAACATTACTAATTACTAAATAAATAGTAATCTATAACACAAGACTAGCATCTATGAATCAATACCCAGTATATTCACCAACTTCATTGTTTGCTCAAGTATTACATAATATATATATTATGTAATCTCACAAAACATAACCAACTCGAGTAAACCCATCAATAAAAAAAACAAAGATTTTGGCAAACCAATAATTACCCTATTATGAAAAACGGTTATTGATTTATCAGAACACTACAAAATTTATTAAAACAAAACGCTAACTTAATTTTCGTTAAATATCTCCAGATACATAAATTTAAACTAAATTTCATTACAATCTCCAGATAAAGAAACTCTAAAAAAAATCAAAATCAACCAAAATTTTTGAGATAAATAAAGAAAAAAATTAGCAAAGTGAAGAAATTACCGAATTTTATTTTCTTTTTTCCCTCAACTTTGCAATTTTCAGGAGTTTTGCTATTTTAGAGTTTTTAATTTTTAATTTTCAGGACAAATTTGGGTTTGTTTTCTAGGTTTTTCAATTTTGGGAACAAGATTTTAGTATGTTAGCAAATTGATTTGATATGATAGGTTTTGGGCAAAATGGCTTGTTCTTTTTTTTTTTTTTTCCTTTTTTCTTATGTTTCTATAAGGCAAAAGGTTTTGGTCGAAAGGTTTCATACTTTTAGGTAAAAATTTATTTATTTTTAAAATAGTTATGGTTTTAATTGATGGGTTGAAAGGTTTTTTTTTTGTGTTTTTTTTTTCAAACGTGGCTTTTAAAAAGAATATATATACATTTTATCATTATTTTAATGAGCCATGTCATCATCTTAACCGATGTTAAATAACACATCAGTGTTTTAACCTTTTCTGTTTACGTTCGTTACTAAAATTATTGTTTTGCTTCATTTTTAAACGTATAAAGACCAATTTGCCTAATTTTTTTTGTATAGAGGCTAAATTGCCTACGGTCATTTAATATAGGGACTTCTAGGGTACTTTAACGATAGGTCATTTTTATACATAGATTTTTTCATATGTGTACAATTAAAATAATTTTATTAATTTTAAATTGAAAACAAAATTTACTATTTTTAATGAAAATACCAAATTAGCTAATCCATTTTCTCTCTCAAATTTTGTATAAAACCTAAAAAAATTTTCAAATTTTCAAATTTGAATTAAAACTTAAATCTAACCCATCTTACGTGATTTCACAAATTTCTCAAAATTCCAAAATGAGTTTGAAAACTTCCTAAATGATTTTCCTAAATCCCAAACAAATTTTCAAACTTAACCTCAAAATACCAAACCTATGTTTAAAGCACTACAAAAGACAAAATCTCAACGAAAATCTAGATTGGCATGTCCATAGAACTTCAAATGTGGAGTTGCTATTTTGCAATGAAGACACTCAAACTTGGCATGGCCGCCTTTCTCCACACCCAAAAAGGTAGCTAATTTGGCTTTGCTGCTGCCTCGATTATTTATTATAGTGTCGATCTTGGTCATGATTTTCTTAGGTATGTGCTTTTTAAGCTGTTTTTGGTTTCAATCAGACTACTGTTTCAATTTGTTTACCATTTTTTCGTGCAACTAGCACATATCCAACTGTTTGGGTAACATGCAAATGGCGTTGTGAAACAACTTTCACCATGCCATCCCTATATTTTCCATTTGAACTTAAAAGGTCCAGTGGAGAAAATAAACTGCCATGGCAGCTTCATTTCTTCTTTTGCCCTTTTTTTACTTATAATAATTTTATTATATAACACAATTTCATATATAATGAATTATTTACAAAATTAAATATTTGTAAATAAATAAATACAAATATATAATTATAAAAATAAATTAATGTTATGTAAAAAACTCAATAAAACAAAGAGATAAAAGTAAAAAAAACGAGAACACACAAGATTTATATAGTTCGGTGAATGTGACCTATGTCCATGGGCAGGGTGAGAGATTTCTTATTTCTTTGAGAAAAATTGATACAGAGAAAAGACTTTAGTGCCTCATATATAAAGTCACCAAATCCAAATCCTAACTAAACAAGGATAATCCAAATCAATAGGGATAAATTTTATTCCTTATCCTAAGACTTATCTAAACACAATACTAATTAAATAAGGATTAAAGTCTACTATTTATCATAATCTGATCAGGAATTATCTAATCAAAATTCAAGGCACTCAACAATTCTCTACCTTGACTTGAATTTCCAAGCCTTCTGAACTAAGAATATCTTCCTGCCATCATGCCTCTAAGGGCATTATGCTATGTGAACATTTACCAAGTCCAAGCTATGCTTGAATTTCTCTGCAGGTAGTGACTTTGTCAACATATCTGCTCGATTATCTGCTCAAGCTATCTTTTCTATGGAGAATAACTTTTCTTCAATTGCATCCTGAATGAAATTCAACCTAACATCAATATACTTTGATCTTTCATGATAAACTGGATTCTTAGCCAAGTTCAATGCACTTTGACTATCACAACAAATGATAGGCTTTTAAACATTCAAACCCAAACTATTAACAAGACCATGCAACCATATACCTTCCTTGACCCTTTTTGTCAATGATATATACTCTGTCTCAATGGTAGATAAAACAACTGTAGATTGAAGTGTTGCTTTGCAACTGACGGCACATCCATACAAGTAAAGATATAACATGTCAGGATTTTGTTTTTATAAGATCTCCACTATAGTTAGAATCTTTGTAGCCAACAAGACCACTAGTAGAACCATTAGTACCATAAACCATGCAAATATTAATTGTACCTTTCAAGTATCGTATAATCTATTTAACTGCCTCTTGTGAGTTTTCCCAAGATTACTTATAAACCTACTCACCACACTAACCGCATAAGCTAAATCTGGCCTAGTACAAACCATGGCATATATTAAGCTCCTAATTATGCTTAAGTAAGGAACTCTACCCATGTAATCTCTTTTTTCATCTGTACTAGGTAGTGAATTAGCATCAAGTTTAAAATGTGCTGCCAAAGGAGTACTAACTAGCTTAAAATGATCCATTTGAAAAGACTAAAATACCTTTTCAATGTACTTCTGCTGAGATAGTCCAACAATGTTGCTTTTCTGTCTCTCCAAATCTTTATGTCCAAAATTTTCTTTGCTGCACCTAAATCATTCATTTTAAACACATTACTCAATAAAATTTTTAAACTGCTAATTTCAGCCTTGTTCTTAGCTGCAATCGACATGTTATCCACATAAAACAGCAAATATATCAAGGAACCATCTGGCAACTTTCTAGAGGAAACATAATTATCAAACTGATTACGCATAAAATTATCAAAAATCATAAATGCATCAAACCTCTCGTACCACTGCCTTGGAGACTATTCTAACCCATTTAAGGATTTCTTCAGCAAACATACATGGTCTTTCTTTTCAAAATCAAGAACCCCTTCTGGCTATGACATATAAATTTGCTCCTCTAGATTCCCATGCAAGAGTGCAGTTTTCACATCAAGTTGTTCTAACTCCAGATTTAATGCACTTACCATGGCTAGAAGAACTCGAATTACCTTATGCTTCACAACGAGTGAGAATACTTCATGATAATCAATTCCGTTCTTCTTTGAAAAACTTTTTGCCATAAGCTTTGCCTTGAAATGGTTGGTTCAACTTTAGGGATACCTTTTTTTTTCTTGAATACCCATTTGCATCCTACTGGTTTCACTCCCCTTGGTAATGGTACTAGGTTCCATGTATTATTCTTTGCAAAAGACAGCATCTCCTCATTCATGGCTATCAAACATTCTGATGATTCTTTACTCTAAACTGCCTCTTTATATGATTTTGGTTCATTAGAAACAATGTTATCTATAGTTGCTAAGGCAACAGTATTAGTATCAATAACCTCAGCAAAGTCTGCATACCTTAGAGGTTTTCTGATTTCTTTCCTTATTCTTCTTGCTGCTATACTTTGTGAATCTTTTACTTCTCTAGGTTATTCTTTAGGATTTGTTGTCATCCTTTTTGGACCTTCAATCACAAACGCCACCCTCTAGTTAGCACCATGATCTTTGTTACCTGTAAGATTACCAAGCTCCTTTCTCTGGCCAAACATAGCAGACTCATCAAAGTAACATCTCTGCTAATAATAAATTTTAGAGTTCTATCCTTCTCAGTCCACCATAATCTATACCTTTAACTCTAGTTGCATACCATAGAAATATGCATTTCACTGCCCTTGACTCTAGTTTACCATCATTAACATAAGCATAAGCAAGACAGCCAAATATGCACAGGCAAGAATAATCAGAGGGTTTACCGAATCATACCTCTTGAGGACTCTTTAAATCAGTTGCTATTGATGGAGATCTATATCTATCTTCACCCTCCTTGGCCAAAAGTTTCATCTCATTTACCTTAAAAATTTCTTTTTTCTTTTTTTATTTGATGTTTTAGTTTGCTTGTTAGGTTGGACAAGTAATAAATGTTGTCATAAGCCCATGCCTTTGTCATCTTTTCTAACAAGCCACCATATCCATTGTCATGATTATGATAATTTAGGTGATATGATAATTTTGGTTAGCTTGATGGAATTAGTTGGAATGAAAGTAAATCAATTGGAAAGAAATTTAATTCCCACTAAATTAGGTTTCATGTAATTAAATTGGCAAATTATAAAATTAATTATCTAAAAGCAAAATTACATTATGAATTTACAAGTAAACATAATCTTAGAAGTAAAGAAACAAATGCAATAAGGTGCATAAAAAGCCTAATTGGAAATTCCATGAAAAAATGATAATAAATTAAAATTCACGTACTCAACAAAATTTCACATAAGAAATCCAATTAAGAATTTAACCTTATGAAAATTCTAATCAAAATTACATAAATATAAAAAATAAAAAAATTGAATCATAATAATTGATATAAAAATAAATAAAAAATTAAAAGAAAAAGTTAGTAGACTTTGTTGGAAAATTGAACATTAAGATGGGCTTGGTAGGCTTTAGAGAATGAAATAGGCTTCATGAAAAATCAAGAAAATGGGTTTGGTAAGGTCATCGGGCTTCTTGAGAAATTATTGTGCTTATTGAGCTTAGTTTTCAGGTTCATTAAAAAGATTTTATCCAAAATAAAATTAAAAAAAATAAAAAATTTTATGAAGACTTCAAGTATTGGACCATACAAGAAAAATTTTTGAGAAGTCTTATGTGCAAGAAGAAAAAAAGAAAAAAATTAAAATCCAAAATTCCTAAAATTTTATGAGAAAACCTTTATGGAAGAAATTTCTTATTTTGAAAAAAAATACAAATTTCATAAAATAAATTGAATTTTTAAAAACCAGTTTAATATAAATTTATTGAAAATATTTAATGAATTTAAAAAATCTTAAACTCAAAAATTTCCTCCCAAAAAAATTATGGAGTAGAAAACTTCGTAAACAAGAAAATTCAACAAAAAATGTAAAACTCATTAAACAAAATAAATTTGGAAAAACTGGTTTGATGGTGATTAAATGAAAATATTTAAAGAATTTTGAAGTTCAAAACTCGAAAAAATTCTACCAAAAATTTTACAGATTAAAAGAAAGCTTCTATTTTAGGATCGATAAAAATTTTCAAAAAATATATTGAAACTTATATAAAATAAATGAAATGAAACATATTACTCAAAATATTAGTTTACAAAATGGTAAAGATGGAATCCGAAATCAAAGATAATTTCATCGAAAAAAATTTCACGAGCATAATACTCACGGTACTATGAGAAATTCTATATAAATTACTAAATTGATAAACTTGATACCTTACGGTATAAAATATCAATAAAAATTTTCTTGATTATTTTTTATTTTGTGGAGTGTGTATTGACACAAATACCATATAGATATCGGTAAAAATATACGATGGTCAACTTCTTAATTTTAATGAAAAGTTATCAAAAAATTCCTAAACATGGGAAGTTTGATTGTAGTAACATCCGCAAAAACACATTTCAAAATTTCACAAGTATAAATTTAAAAGTTAATTATTTTACATTGATATTCATAATTTTTATTTGAGATTTGCTTTTCATAACCTTTGAAATGACACTAATTTTATCACGTGCACCAGCAGTCATTTAAGCACATTTAAATAGGTCTTGAAAAATGTACAGTCCCTTAAGGAAAATTTACCTCAACTAAGACAAGTGCCTAATTTTGTATCTTGGATATTTTTAGACTGGCGGGGAAAAGGGCTTAGACAAAATTAGTTGTTTACACTAACAAGCAGTATTAACTACTTCAGCCCATAATTGCTTTGAGAGACTAGCATTTAATTGCATGCATCGAGCACGTTGTAATAGTGTTTGGTTCATGCATTTTGCAACTCTATTCTATTATGGTATGTGTCTAACAGTGTGGTACCTCACTATACCTTCTTTTTTGCAGAACTCATCAAATGGTGCATTACAAAACTCCAAATCATTGTCTGTTCTGAGTGTTTTGACTTGTTTTCTAGTCCATTTTTCAATCATAATCTTCCACTCTTTGAACTATCCAAACACTTCATCCTTTGATTTTAGAAAATATACCTAAACTTTTCTAGAGTAATCATTAATGAAAGTAACAAAGTACCTGCATTCACTATGTGATTCAAACGGAGAAGGACCCCAAAAATTTGAATGAATATACTCAAGGGTAGCAGTAGAAGTTTGCTTGCCAGAACTGAATTTCACCTTGTGTTGCTTGCCTATAACACAAGACGCATAAAATTTTAGTTTTCCTGTTTCAGCTCCACCTAACAATCCTTGTTTACTCAATATTGTAAGCCCCTTCTCACTCATGTGACCCAATCTGTGATGCCATAACTGTGTACAATCATCATGTTGTTCTAAGGAATAAGATACTGCCACTGTTCTTATCACTGAACTGCCCATCAAGATGTAAATTCCAGCTGCAATTTACCCTTCATCATGACCAGAGCACCCTTTAAGACTCTTATTTACTCGTCTTTACTAGAAAAATTGTAACAATGTTTAGCTAAGGTTCCTATAGAGATCAAATTCTTGTGAAGATTAGGAACATTCCAAACATCAAATGTTCTGACTATCCCATTTTATATCTTAACTTGCAAAGAACCACTACCTTTGACATTAAGCTCCTCATTATCACTTAATTTAACACTGTTATTCCACTTCTTAAAAAAAGTAAATAGTTCTTTTGAGAAAGTCATGTCATAAGATGCACTAGTGTCCAAGATCCAGGTATTTGCAAAACCTGAAGTACTAACAGTCAAAACATCATAGCCTTCTCTTTCATCAAAACTATCTTCAATCACAATTGAGCTATCTTGTACTACAGTAGCTCTACCGTTACTAGTTGATTCCTTCTTTTCATTTCCCTTCTTTCACTGTGGATGGTCCTTCCTAAAGTGCCCTTTTTCTTTATAGTGATAACATTGAAGTCTAAAGTTTGCCATACCTCGATTTTAAACATTATTTACCTTTACTGCCACCATTCTTTTCTATATTCCTACCTTTGATAACAACCAGACCTGTTTCTGCACCATTTTTATAAGAACCAAAGACTTTTCTCTTCAATTCTTTAGATTGCATAGCATCCTTCTCATAGTTAAAAGAAATACTATCTCTACCATATAGCATAGTATCTAGAAAATTCTCATATGAACTCAGCAAGGAACATAAAATAATGATAGCTTGATCCTCATCATCTATTTTAACCCTAACACCTTTTAGGTCTAAAATAATTCGGTTAAAATTGTCAAGATGATCTTTTACGTACATATTTTTTATCATCCGAAAGGCATGTAAACCATGCTTCTGATATAATATGTTGGTTAGAGATTTCTTTTGATACTTGATTTTTAGCTTGTTCTAAAACCTCGTAGCAGTCGCTTCTTCAATCACTTCTCTCAAGACTTCATCAGTTATACTCAATAGAATTGCACTATGCGCTTTTGTCAGAATCTCATTCTTCTCTTTCGCTTTCAAATTTGCAGGCAATTTTTCTTTTTTTTCCTAATGTTGCCGCACATCCTTACTGAAAAAGAACAACCTTTATTTTTACCTTCCATAGAGTGAAATCATTCGATGTATTGAATTTCTCAAATTCAAATTTTTGAGACGACATCTTGAATAGCAAAACGAAATTGCCCCTAGATACCCAAATTCGAACAGAAACACTAGGTAACCTAGCTCTGATACCACTTGTTGTGTAAAAAACACAATAAAATAAGGGCATTAAACAAAGAAAAACAAGAACACATAATATTTTTATGATTTGGTAAATGTAACCTACATCTACAAGTAGGGAGAGAGATTTCTTATTTTTTTTAGAAAAACTAATATAAAGAAAAGACTTTGATGCCTCATATATATAATCATCAAATCCAAATCGTAATTAAACAAGGATAATCCTAATAAATAAGGATAAATTATATTTTTTATCTTAATCTGATTAGGACTTATCTAAATACAATGCTAACTAAATAAGGATTAAATTTTACTTCTTATCATAATCTGATTAAGAATTATCTAATCAAAATTCAAGGCATTCAACAATTAATAAATAAAATTAGACTATTATAAACACACATAAATGATAATAAATAATTGAATATTATTAGGCTAAGTGATGGTTTATATAAATATATAATGATTATATATACACATGTTTTAATTTAATATTTTTAATGATTATTTTTTTCTTATTATAGTTTATCTCATTACCACCGTTGCTATTGCATCCGAACAACATATCTTACAATTAATTTGAATCTCACTGACACAATACTTTATCTCATTGCTGCAATAACTAATTTTATTATTATCTTTATTTTTAATCTCCTCGAAATTAATCTCGTTGCTCAACGGAGCCTAAACCCACACACGTTCACCACCCACTTCACAGCTTCACAAATAAGCCTATCAATTCCACACTTTTTCAATTATTCTAATATTTATATAAACCCTCCATCCACTTGATTATCGCCTAAGATTTGTGGTTTTGTTCTTTCATCTTTATGGAAAAGCCAAGTTATATTCATTTGGACGAGCAGTGAAATTAATTTTAATAAGATTTAAAAACAATGATTATGGTAAGATTAATTATTATAGCTTATATTTTATGTTTGGTACGTTCGATTTTGATTGAGATCTGCATTTCATGCTTCTGCATCTAAATATATAGAGCTTTATTTCGTAGATCTGCGCCTTACCTGTCATCTTATAATCTGTCTGTTTTTGTCTGTGTATCTACCATCTGCATAGATTCATTGCATTTCTTAGTTATTTGTTTGATTTTCTATTAGATTTGAGATTTTTAAGGTGTAAATGTACAAAGCTTTATTTCTTGGTTATTTGTTTGATTTTCTGTTTTTATCTATCATCTTTCAGGTGTCGCTGGCCTTTTCTTTTCTTGCTTCAGATCTGAATTAACTTTCCGTTTTTAGTCTTGAAAATGTAAAACATTCTGAGTGTTATTTCTACTCTAGATCCATGCGAAGTATTATTTGTCTTTTGCCATTTAGCTCTGAAATCTAGAGTTTGGTTATTGGATAACGGAACAGTTGTGTTTCTGTTAACAGCCTGGTGGCCACATGCCAAGTGACAGGGCTGTCGGAGGAGGTGATGATGCTTTTAACACCTTTTTCAGTGAAACTGATGCTGGGAAGCACGTCTCTGTCTTCGTAGATCTTGAGCCCACTGTCATTGATGAAGTGAGGACTGGCACTTAATTGCCTCATTTGCCTATGATTTGTTTACTTCTTGCACTGGAACTAATGGTTGGTTATTTACTTGTTTCAGTTGGCAAGGAGATTGTTGACCTGTGCTTGGACCGCAAAAGGAAGCTTGCTGACAACTGCACTGGTCTTCAAGGGTTCCTTGTTTTCAACGTTGTTAGTGGAGGCACTGGATCTGGTCTTGGTTCTCCTCTTTTGGAGCGTTTGTCTGTCGATTATGGCAAGAAATCCAAGTTAGGTTTCACTGTCTAACCATCTCCACATGTCTCCACTTCTGTTATTGTGCCCTACAATAGTGATCTCTCAACTCCCTTTCGGAGCACACTGAAGTGGCTGTTCTCCTTGACAATGAGGCTATCTATGACATTTGCAGGCGCTCTCTTGACATTGAGCGACCCACCGACACCAATCTTAACCCCCTTGTTTCTCAGGTCTAATAAAATTCTAGCTTCTTTCTCTGTGTGGGTTTATTGCTAATGGTTTGTTTCTCGGGTATCTTTCTCTTGTGATTTAGGTGATTTCCTCCTTGACTGCCTCGCTTAGGTTTGATGGTGCTTTGAATGTGGATGTAACTGAGTTCCAAACGAACTTGATGCTCCAGCATTACCCAAGAATCCACTTCATGCTTTCCTCACATGCTCCAGTCATCTCTGCTGAGAAAGCTTACCATGAACAGCTCTCAGTTGATGAAATCACCAACAGTGCCTTTTGGCCCTCATCTATGATGGCCAAGTTTGATCCTCGCCACGGTGAGTAGATGGCATGCTGTTTGATGTACCGTGGTGATGTTGTGCCCAAGGATGTCAATACTGCAGTTGCTACCATCAAGACCAAGCGCACCATTCAGTTTGTTGATGGGTGCCCAACAGGATTCAAGTGCGGTATTGATTACCAGCTACCCACTGTCGTTCCTGGAGGTGAACTTGCTAAGGTCCAGAGGGCTGTGTGCATGATTTCCTACTCAACCAGCGTGATGGAAGAAGAAGTTGGTGCTGAGTCCACCGAGTGTGATGAGGGGGTGAAGATGAGTACTGAGTGCTTGCATTTGGTGAGCCAGTGACTTGTTATATTTTGTCCTCTGTTGCTTCGATTCTTCGAAGCTTGTTCAAGACATTGTAGCTATTTATATGGTTGTACTTTATTATCTAAGCCGCTTTATTTTAAGCCCAACATCATGACAGAAATAGCCCCAATAAACTGTGGGCTGTCCAACCGAATAAACAATTTAACGGTTAATTGTCCTTGGAAAATTAACCAAAAGCCTAATGTTGGGCTCTAGTTGGTGGTGGTGGTGGCAACTGGCACTGAGTTCCGGTCCTTCGGGCTTTGAGAGCGGTATGAGAAAAAGGTAAAAAACAACAAAATAAGCGTCCGGGAATTTTATTGCCAAATTTGCAAGCTGCAGCCGCGGAACTGAATGAATGTTATAGATTTGTTAAAAGTTGTGTATTTAGTGCTAGAATGCCCATGGGCAGATAGAGTTCAGGCTTAATTTAAAATGACATTGACATTATATTTTAAGCATTTAGTCCAATTCAAAATATAAATTTTAAAATTTTAGTAAAACTAAAATTTTAAAAATTTATGACTCAAATTCATTTAATTTTTTTTAATTTTTATGAAACATGTGATTTTTACTTAAGTTTTAGTAATTTATTCTTTTATTGAGTTTTAATTTATTTTTAGTGTTTATATATATTGACATCCACCGTGTGGAAGGAAAAAAAATATATTTTTTCAAAAGTAAAATAATGGGCAATTTTTAAGAATAATGGGTAGTTTTTAAATGAATGGGTTATTTTTTTAAAATGATAGGAATAATTAAAAAAACAAATATCCTTATTTTATTAATATTTTACATATAATCTTTAACTTTTTTGTGACAGTAAACTTAATCATACATTTTATTATTATTAGATCATGGCACACCCTCTATATGGGTAGCTAAAAAAATATGTTAATAAAAAATTATTTTTTTAAAAAAATTGATTCGTGGATAATTTTTTATAATAAAATACATAATTATCTCTTAATTTATATTATTAGTAATATAATTTAAAGATTTTTTTAAAAATTAAAAATATAAATAAATAAAAAAAACTAATAGTAAAAGAATATAACTACATGTCAATGACATCGTTAAAAGTAAATTTACAATTAATATAATAATATAGCGATTTTTGAAACATACAAATTTAATTGAGTTCAATGGGCTAGAAGTTATACTAAACTGAATACTCTTATTTTATATAATATAAATTAAATATAAATTACATAATATATATAAATATATAAAAATAATATATATTACATGATTGAAAAATAAATCAAGTAGGCTTGGACCTTGAATGTTGTGTTACGCCTTTGTTAAATAAATTTATTTTTTAAATTTAATATTTTTATTTAAATTTTTCAATAAGTAATGCAAAGGTTCAGTAAAATATTGGATTTGGTTTTTTAGTTTTTAAGTTAAATCCTTGGCAATCAATAATGCTATTGTTGGATCCCAACTTTTAATTTTAAGTTCAATTTTTGACCATTTCAAACATTGACTTAATTACATGTGCCAAAGGCTGGCACCTAATCTGGCTTCTGGCCTCAACACGTCCTATATACTATATAAAGTTCCTACGAAAATATATCCGAACTTTGCCTTTAAAAGGAGAGGCAAAACAAAGGGATAAAGATGAAAACATTAAGAAACAGAGGTGAAAGGCTTAAAGGTGTGGAGATCTTTAACAATTCCTGCAATGGAGCCAGCAGCTGCTAGAAGTGATACAATCAAGCAGACCACGATCAAGAAGTTTAGCCATATCCATCTCCAACTATATGGTCGAATCTTTGCTCTTGCTATGTGCATCTGGATTGGGAAATAAACAGTCAATGGCCAAAAGGAAGCAGCTCCAAGCAGGCCAAGAATGTCGTTGAAGAATGGGAGTATCATAGCCACGACGGTAGTCAATATCACGTAAGCTGTTCTCCATAGAAGCCTTAAGGCACTGAAATTATAAACCCCGCACAAAGGGAGGTTGATTGGCCGACCTTCTTTTATGAAACTGTTGTTTGGCCACCGTTTAAAGCACCAGTCTTCCACCTGCTTGAATATGGGTTGGCAAAATACCTATTCCACGATGAAAGAATAAAAAAAGCATCATGATTTCACTTGAGATACATACATATATATATGTTTCTTAATTGTTGTTCATGGCATGGGGGTTCACCTGGTAAGCTCCCACAAGATGTACAATAATGCACAAATTAGCTACGTCGATAAGCCAGTAAGGGTCGTAAAAGCCGAACCCTGTTAGGAAGTTGCCTGGTGCGTTGTTCCCAAATGCTGCATAACCCAGAAGTCCACACGACATGTAGAACATGGTGGTGACCGAGACACCAATCGAGGTAGCCTTCTTCATGGCTTCATTTTCTGGTGGACTTGATTTTATTGTGTCCTGCAAAGTGCAAATATCAATACAAGAAATCTTTACAATAGTTCTTTGATGTTGGATGGATCGGCAGGGGTCATTACTCCTTACTTTCTTATCACTCAGCAATCAAAAAAGTTTGCTCTAAATCTAAAAAAATCAGGAGACTTGCCTGTATCTCAATGAGGACAGTAGAGAAAGCATAAGAGAAGGCAATGTCTCCGAGGGCTTCGAAGCAGCTCCAAATCTTCTGCGATTTTGTCACATCCACTCCCACTGTTGTCCCTGTTAGGCTTGTCCTAGCGTGAGTCCCTCCTACAAGATAGAAAGAGTTGACTATATATCATGCTAATTTCAAAACATTTTCTCCCCCTCTCCTCCCTTTTTTTATAAAAGAAGAAGGAATATTCAGGGCGAGAGCTGCATGCTAATATGGGTAATCTTTTTTCACCTGCAACTTTGGCTATGGAGAGACCAAGGCCTATGAAAGAGTATGCAAAAGACATAATTGCAGCTACCAGGGAGAGCCACGAAAGCTCGTTAAAGTTAGGAATTTGGCTTAATATGATCTCTATGATGCCAAATATAATCATGAACATGTTGTTTTTGACATGACAGCCTGCATCATGGCCCTTCTTGTGAAAGCAACTTGATCTTTTTATTGCCCTGATTAATTAAGGTACACAAGACCCAGGAGATTATATTCCAACAAACATCATATTTGGTACATAAATCAACATCAAAAGCCCAAAAAAAAAAAAAAAGATATCTAGAAAAACCTTACGCCATACTAATAGCTGAAGTGATTGAATATCCAATTGTTATTCCTACTAGATTCACATATTGAGCTATTCCACAAAACTTGTTACTGATTCCTCCTGTTAAAAAAGAGAAATTATTATTTTAGTTGCTTATTCTTTAGCCTCCAGACATGAAAAATATCTGGACAATTTCATTGAGGTAAACGTGAATGAACTATCTGGACAAATGCATTAACAGAGACCGAATAAAACAACAAAAATAAAAATAATCGAATAACAGGATTTCTCGTCACCTAAATTAGATTTTACAGCATCCATGTAATTGCTACATCTTCTTCCTGAGACAGGGTCCCTGCAACAATCAGCTAGCAGAGTAGATGTGAACCAATTGATGATAGAGAAGAGTAAGACGGAAATGGGACCAGCAATCCAGCCTAACTGAGCAATGGCCCATGAAAGAGATAGAACTCCCGAGCCTATAACTGCTGTTATGATATGTGCACTTGCAGTTGCCCACGTTCCTGCCAAAATCCAAATCCAAATCCAAACCAAAACGATTCATTGATTCAACCATAGCCAAAATCAAAACTGACAAAAATCTGTACAGAAAGAAAAGCTAAGAGTAGAATATGGCTTGCCTGTCCTTTTTGGTCTGTCATAAACAGCAAGAGCAGCGATAGGTTTGCCAGTTATCAATTCCATGGCATGTAACATTAAGGTACTTATCCCTGCTTCTACCTACCTATTTATTTTGAGTATTTTCTCCCAAACTATTGATATAATGTGAACAGCCTATCTACTTGAAAGAATGTTAGATTTTATGTTTTGGGTATGAGAGATTCAATTTGAAGATTGCTTGGTCCAAATTAAGGCTAAAACTCCTTGGATATTCATAATCTTCACTTTACCCTCAAGCTATTCTGTTATGAATTGAACATCTTCTTAAAGAAATGTAAAATCACTTTATTTCCCAACTATCTAACTGTAACAATTATTAGTTAATCTCCGACTAAGAAAAATTAATGTAAGAAGGTAAGTTAATTATAATTATATATAAGCACAAACTAAATAAAGCTTTTCTTTTTTTATCAAAAAATAGGTAATTTTTTCCCAATTATAGATAAATTATCATTGATAATATGGTAACCTTGTCAGAAGCGAAGCCAGAAAAGTCATGAAGAGATGAGGCCGATACAATGAAAGAGATCAAACTCTAAGATGGTGGGGGCCAAAGCGAAAGTCATACATGACAAAATAACATTAATAAAAATTTTGCCGTTTGCCCGCTTAGATTGGTCTGTATTTCCAATAAATGTAAAACTAACAAAATTTTGATCCTTTTCTACCCCAAATCATAGAAATTTCTTCTTCAACAAAAATGGAACCAAATAATAAACAAATTCAAATGACCAAGAAGCAAAAATTCCTAGCTCGACCCTACAAGCAGTAAAGATCAAGAACTAAAAGATAATTTTTTTTGTCCTAGGGAATATCTTTGTAATTTGACATGCTGGAGCTGGAAAAATGAAAAATGAATGAGATTTAGCTAAAGACTGCAATGCAATAAGGATTAAGGGACATTTGCAGTGTAGTTTAATGTAAACTCCAATTCTTTGGTTTCCAGAATTATGGATAGAGATGAAAAGGTGGCATCATAAGCGGAAAGTCCAAACATTTGTCATTGACTCACCGCAAGAATATATATATATATATGAAAAGAGGATTCTTTTATCATTATTTTTTTCAACACTCAGCGGCAGGAAAGAATTATAAAAAGATTATTTTTAGCTTTTTTCTTTTCTTTTTTAAATCTACTATATTAATTCTTTTTTACTAAAATAGAATCTGAATTTCGGTCTAATAATTATTCACTAATAATTTTTTTCCTCACATTTTACATTTGTTTCAGCTAATTCTTATTATGGCAATTATTTGAGAGAGACAGTTTGGGTAATATAAGATAAACTTGACATAAATGGGGTATTTGACAGCCAGTTACGTTATTACTTGGTTCCCAACATTCTAATTTTAGCCTACGGAAAGTAAATGTTGTTTGCGTCACCTTTTTTGTCCCAATTAATGAGCTCATCTAATGTGCTTGAATTAAGCGGTCACTCAGTGTTGCCATTCCTCTTCCTCTATCTAATTCTAATTCCATTCCAGAGAGTTAAAAAACCTAACGATAATAAAGAATTTTGTTAACCAAACCTTTTAAGATTATAATAATATTTTTATCAAATAAATTAAAAATTAAGTAAAATTGTAAAATATTATATTTAATATAATAATATTATTATAAATAAATAAATAAATAATAAATTAGTTAATTTTAAAAAAGTAAGACATTCGTTAACAAAGCTCAATGATAAAAATTTTTTTGAACTTTATTGTTTTATATGAACCCGTTTATTTCTTATTAATATCAAATAGATTTTTAATCTTTAATTTGCATCCAAATAACTTTTTAACTTTCAATTTATACATAAATAAACTCTTAACTTTTAATTTATACTTAAACAAACTCTGAACATAGATTAAGTTTTTATTGGAAATAAAGATTTTTTTAAAATATAAATCAAAGAATAAAGATTTATTTAGATGCAACAAAAATATATGAATTTATTTTAAAAAATTAAAATAGTTCATGACTTTTTTAAAAATATTTTAACCAAGTTAAAGCAAATTTTAAAATATCTATAAAGTTTGTTTATAATACATTGAATAAAAATATTGTTATATAACAATTTAAAAAATGTTTTGAGAATTAGATCTAGTAAATTTGAATATAACATGAAAAAATAACAAAAATATGACATAAAAATAATAAAAAAATATAAATATACAAATGTGTCAAAATCTAAATAAGTTTAAGTTAAATTTTATATAATTATATAATTTATTAAATAAGATTATAATATATAAAAATAACATAAATATAATATAAATATTTAAATTATTTTTCTAGTTAAGACATTAATCTACAAAATACGTTTGACATTGTTAAAACTTTAAGGACAATATCGAAACTTCATTAACATATCATCCGTCATCACTACGTTTTCATGATCTGCGTGGTCACTTGGTGCTATGCATGCCCTGATGCGCAATCCACTTTTTGAGTGAAAAAAAATATTTACATATTATAGAGCTAAATATTTAAAACACATTTAAAGAATATTTTGTAAAATCAAGTAATATAAATTAAAGAGATACTTTGGAATTTTATAATGAAGTTTTCGAAATACTAAAAAAATCATGTATTTTTTTTATACTTAGAAAGTGTAAGAGAAAGAAAAAGAAAGATGCATGACAATTAGATTAAGAAGTATTCATAGGCAAGATTAAACAGCAGTTTTATAATTTTTTTTTAAATTTGGATGGAGTCGAACTTAGATTAATTTGAAAACTCACGTCACTATCAATGATAGCCGGATGGGCTATTTGAACAATGAGCAGGTCTAAAGGTAATAAAGAATTTTATATATATTAAGAATTTATATTTGATATGCCGAGAATATATCAAATCAAGAACTAGATGGTATCACCTCATTAATTCACTAATGACATGGATTAAAAAACTAAATCGATCGACGAAATCGGTTGAACCAAGGTTTAAAGATTAGGGTTTAAGATTTAAAGTTTAAGGTTTAAAGTTTAGGTTTAAGGTTTAAGGTTTAAAGTTTTAGAGATTAAAGTTAGGGTTTAAGGTTTATTATTTAGAGTTTAGGATTAAGGTTTAGAGTTTAAGGTTTGGAGTTTGGGACTTATGATTTAAAGATTAGGGCCCATGGTTTAGGGCTTAGGATTTCAAGTTTAGGGTTAATGTTGGGGTTAAGGTTTAGAGTTTAAGGTTCAATGCTTGATGTTTGGGGTTTAAGGTTTAAGGTTAAAAATTAAAGGTTAAGGTTTAGGGTTTAAGATTTAAAGTTTGAGGTTTAAGATTAAGGTTTAAGTTTATAAGGTTTAAAGTTTAGTGTTTAGGGTTTAAAGTTTAAGATTTAAGGTTTTGGGTTTAGCATTTAGGGTTTAAGGTTAGGGTTTAGGGTTGAGGTTAAGGTTTAGGGATTTAGGTTTGGAGTTTATGATTTAAGGTTTAAAGGTTAAGGGTTTAGGCTTAGGGTTTGAGGTTTAGGGTTTAAGGTTTAAAGTTTAGGATTTAAGGTTTAGGTTTGAGGTTAGAGTTTAAGATTTAAGATTTAGGGTTGAAGGTTTAGGGTTTAAGGTTAGGGTTGAGGTTAAGGTTTAGGGTTTAGGATTTAGGGTTTAGGGTTTAGGGTTTAGAGTTTAGGGTTTAGGGTTGGGGTTTAGGGTTTAGGGTTGGGGTTTAGAGTTTAGGGTTTAGGGTTTAAGGTTTAGGGTTTGGGGTTTAGGGTTTGGGGTTT